>JAQFYB010006637.1:0-11907 GCA_034694085.1 Pogonognathellus longicornis
AGAGCTGGAGAAAACTATGAAGTTGACACTATCGTATCATAAAGCAGACTCAATTGTTTTCTTACAAATCATGAACATTAAGAATATTATATTAACTTATTACTAGCAATGACAATAATCACTATGACATTATAGAATTGAACAGATAAAAATTTCTTGTATTTTCTCCCAAACAAACAGGTTTCTCCCAAAATACCAAAAATACGATGATTTTTGCCGTAAAAATGGAAAAACTCTCAAAAATTTTCGCGCTACGCGCGATATTGGTGCAATTTTCATTGATTTTGAACTAACTTTGCGTAATTTTTGGCAAAAGTTGCAAACTTTTTCGCGCTGCGCGCGATTTTGAGTAATAACAATTGCTTTTGACCCAAATTTGATGAAATTTGGTCCAATTTGGGTAAAATTTGTCAAACTATTTTCCAAGCAACCCTTTTAAATAAAATTATTCTTCATACTCTCCATTGAGGCCCGTTTCTAATTAAGGTTTAAAATCAATAAAATACCTTCTCGGTGACTTAATCTGGGCCCCACCCAATTCGGAATCCGAGATACGGCACTGGTCAGTATATCCACTCTGTAATCTAATTTTCGTGTAATTGCTTTTGTATAGCCGTTGTAAAATCCTAATTGGCTTGGCTGATACTCCAAGTGTATTCAGCTTTGACCATAACTTGCTGTGTGAAATTGAAGGGAATGCCCATTTAAAATCTATAAATAAGGCGTACACTTGCTAGCTGTTTGCGTTTCCAGTACCTAATTGAATTGCTGCGTTCAAATTGAATATCTGCTCCTCGCAGCTTCTACTGTATCTAAATCCGGCTTGGGCTTCTGGCAGGAGGTTGCATTTTTCCGCCCAATTATACAATCGATCTTACAATGTATTGAATACGGCACTGAGCAATGATCTGGTTTAAGCAATCTTACCCGCTCGAGCGGGTAAGAGAGGAGCGGATAAGGAGCGGGATGGATAGAGAGCGGAGCGGAGAAGGAGCGGGCGGATAGGGAGCGGATCGGATAGGGAGCGGAGCGGATAAGGAGCGGAGCGGGTAAGGAGCGGGTAAGGAGCGGAGCGGGTAAGGAGCGGATAGCGAGCGCTTAAGCAGCTCTGACGCGATACTCCAGTGTACCAGTGTATTCTCTGCAAGTAGACAGTTCCGAAGGAACTTATAATTTACTCTAAAGATAAACGTTTTGTGAAAAACAACAATAGTTGTAAACAACTATATCTTGTGAATATAAACATGTAAAAAGTTTATAGTTGATAAAGAATTGTAATACACCGATGAATAATAACAAGAGGTATCACCATAGCTTTGAAAATTTTGGTGATATCTAATTCTACAATTTCTACATAATTCTGTATTAGTCGATCAAAAGAAATTCAATTGAATTTACTGCGATTTAACACTAAAGGTGTGGGTTTAAAAGTTCCGTGGATTGCCGTTGTTAGGACACGCTATCCAAATGTAAAAGTGTCGTGAAAAGTGTACCGAACAGCCGCAACTGTGATGACGTGACAGTAAAATGATTTAAAGTCTAGGCTCTTATACACGGCAAGCTTTTGGACTTGTCAACTTTGAAAAATTCTGTAGGTCAAAGCATTTGACATAATATTTTGAATGTTTGCTATAATGTTTAAAGTAACGTAGCCCAAAATTCTCAGCTCTAGAAAAAAAAACCCGTAGGTTTCCTACACCAAAACTAAAAAATATTATTTTGATTGGACAGCGTGTCCAAACCACGGCACTTTGAGTGTTAACAGCAATCATATAGTTTTTATTACCAGTATTAACTTCAACGTAAAAGTTGATCTTTAAATGGCGTTTAATTGTCTCAACTTGAGACAATTAAACGCCATTTAAAGATCAACTTCAAGATCAAGTATCTACCCATGCATACCTTTAATGGTATTGATATTATAAAACTGGATATATATTTTCTTTAAAAAGGAAATGCCAAACATTAATTGTTTTTATTTGAAATTATAAATATATATGGCTATTCTCATACTTGACTTTGTATAAAATTAAGTCTTTTGAATTGAGGAAAATAATTTAAATTAAATACGTAAAACATAAATATTTGCCAGATATTAAGTAAATTCCCACTGTCTTCTTACGACTTAGGTATATTATATAGCATAATAAATGTACAAAAATATATAAATTGTACAAGTATATATAATTTATCGGTTTTACAGAGGACGAATGGGGATATCCCGACCGCCTTAACATTCTTGTGTCCTTGATGTATCTTTCGAGAATGTAAATCTTTTGTAGTTCGATTATGTTCTCCAGGCTTCAACCTTCAAAATCATATACAATTCTTCTATGCAGAAATCCCTTTTGCAATTTTTACAAGCGTTTGTTTTTTCCACTCATGCTTCTCTGTTTTCCAAACGCTTTTAACCTGTAGTAAACCTTGTGTTGAAAAAAAGTTGTTATAAATAGGCAAAACCCTTAAAATGAAAAAGTGAAGTATAAGGGTTGTTCACCGGAATGTGGTCTTTCTACATGACTAACTTTCCATTTCTCTCCATCATATTTTGATTATACTATTGGGTGAAATCTAAACAATCCATAATTTTGTCAGACAACTTTCTCTCTTTCCCTTTCCAAACTTCTATGTCACTCTATGAATCTTTACTTTACAAGGCAAATTATTCTTAGCCAATTGAAATCTTCAAGGCAAATTATTACTTTACCTCAAAGTATGAGGCACATCGAGACTAGGCTTTATAACGTACACAGCGGAGATTTCACTCTTCTAATCAGCGTTCTGTCGCTGCCAGTCCACGCATTCGGGATAATTTTGATGTGTATCTGAATCTCAATAAATTTATCTATCTTTTGGCGTATTACACAACCCTGGAGCGAATGCGCCACCAAAAGGGGTCCAATGTAAGTAGTCCAATTAAAAATTGACGAATTTAAATAAACGTTTATGCTGAAAGACGGAAAGTCAATTGTGAGCTAGCAAATCATACAAAATGTGCATTATGCATTGAATGCAATAATGCAATTTTGACTAAAACATAATTGCTAGACCATCGAAAATTGCCGGAATAAATATTTTTAGTCAAAGGCATATGCGTACAATATTGAACTATATTAGTTAATATTTAAGTATACCAAAAGGAATTTCAAATCAACTCAGTCAGGAGTTATGCTTTACGTATATAATGTTTCCTTCCTATAGCTTGAATCAGTATTAAATATAAAACATGAATTTCGGCTACTGCTAGAAATTACTCTTATACATGGACGGAATGGAAGCCGATAGCCGAGTAATATTGACAGTTAGGCTAAGTCGCACTTTTAGGGGATTTTAGCATTCAGATCGCTCATTAATCCCTGCAGTAATATACAAGGGATTCTCGGGGCACCTTTGGGGGCAGAGGCTATCAACAGCATCTGGTAGACCAAAGCGGGGTTGGAAAAAATGCGGGGGTCCGGGGGTCTCACCCCCGCAGGGCACCACGAGTGCCTGCGGTGGTGCCCCTAGGGGCAACAAAGTCGAGAAAAAAAAATTGCGGGGCACCCGAAGGGTGCCCAGCAAAAAAATTTCTGTGAAAATTAAAAAAAAATTCAAAAATTAATATAAATCAGGCTATAAAATGCATAAAATATATATAATGGCATCAATGGCGGGTATAAAATTTATTACTTGCACTTAATTGTATATATTATTTAAGTTAATGTTTAGAGCGCTTTGAACGCTAGTCTATTTTATCTATTAATTGTTATGATGTGATATAGCGGCTAATGAATGATTATATAAATATAATATGAAAATATTTAAGGCATAATATAATAATGTTAACAATTCAATTTTCATAATTTTAAAATCCATAGGATGGCGATGGATCATTATTGTCACTTGTCTTGTCAGCCTCCTTAATATTACGGATAGGATACATCTTTTTTTTCATGTTTTGAAGTGAATTAGAGACACTATTCTACGCACAAAAAAATCAAGGTGCCCGGAGGGCACCAAAAAAAATTTTTTGTTCAAACCCCGCAAACTCCCGCAAAATCGCATTTTTTTCAATTTTTTGGCCCGAGGGTGAGACCCCCGCTTTTAGAGGCAAATTTGGTGCCATTGAGGGCACCCTCCACGGGTGCCCTCAGGGCACCAAAAACAGAAATTCTAACTCCGGACCAAAGTCCCACCAATCATACTCCGTTGACAAAATAAACCGAAATTACCCGGGTTATGACTTATTGAGGTTTAAAGTTCAGTAGTCAAATTCAAAGTAGTACTATGTATATTACCTGGCTAATCAAATTTGACCACTCAATATTAAACCTCAATAAATATTAAACCGGGTAATTTCGGGTTATATGGTCAGAGGGTTTGGGGCTTTGGTCCAGGGATGGAAATTTCAAAATTTTCCCGGTAGAACGAGCCCGCCCCCTGAGGGGGCGGGGCAAATTTTTCGATTTAGATTTTTCGATTGTAGATAATACCCTACTGGTTCTTATGTTAAGTTTTTTTCGGGGTATTGAGGTGGCACAAGGTAATTTTTTTAAATTATTAAACCCCCTTTTGGGGTATTCCTAAATATGATAATTTATGGAAAAAATGAAACATACATAATTTTTCTATTTATCTGTAAAGTAAGCACTTTCGGCGTCTATAATATTTTGGAATTTCGCTTTAGTTAACGAGTAAATGCAATTATTCTTTATATGTTGTAACTTTTGATAAGTCAGAGGGAAAAAATATTGGATGAAAACTTCCCATTTCAACCTTGTAGAGCGTTCTCTAAATATTCAGTATAAAAAATTTAATTTATATCTGTGAAATTGTTTTGAGCCCTGCCCTCTTTTCGTCTGACTTTTTGAGTCAATATCTCTCATATTTATGCTGTTTAAAAACATTGTCCCAAATGGTGCCCAAGAATCCCTTAATTGTATATTACTGCAGGGATTAATGAGCGATCCGAAAGCAAAAATCCACAACGAGTGAACAGCAAAAATTCCCCTTCGATTTCATCACTGTACGTACTAAAAAATAAGTACATACATATCGAATTTTGGGACTTGAGCGCAGTGGCGGATCTAGGATTTATAACAGGGGGGGTTTTGAAGGAAATTCCAGTGAACATCGGTGAATATAATAGGTATTTAACCGCATTGAATAATTTTTGATTTTTATCTAGTGTAAACTGAGATATAACAGGGGGGGTTTGAATCCGTAAAACCCGTATGTAGATCCGCCACTGCTTGAGCGGTTCCTACTAAAATTAAGTATGTATTACGTACTAAGATAGTTTATTGTAATATGATGTAAACGGTAGTACGCATTCATGTTACTACATATTGTTAGAGCGTTATGTAGTTTAGTGTTTAGTACGGTACGTACTAATCAAATGAGCAAAATCAAAACAAAAAGTAAATTCTACCCTAGGCCTCAGCTCGTGGGGAGATATGTACTCGGTTCACCTTTCCTTACACATTCTGACCTATAATGTTGTTCCCCGGCCTTGCCTCTTGTTGAGGAAACTGTGCTTTTAACTTCACATAAACAGTGCCTATGTTTGTAATGGTCGTTTTTTCTCGCATTTAATACGCACGTACTTAAACTGAACCCAAATTCGTAAATCAACTGAGTTTAAGTACTGAAGTATGATTGAGTTCAGTATGGTTGTTTAGTACGGTGGCATATTTATGACAAATACTTTTTACTGATTTTAAGCACCATTCCTTTAGTACGTTTAGCGTATTTAATTCAAGTACGTAGAATATTTCAGGCGTATTATATTTCAATATGAATGTATTTATAGCCAAATCAGTACGTTTGCGTACTAAATCAATTTTTGCCGTGCGTCGTAACGTAGTGCACTTTAAACATAAGATGTTAGGGCTTCCAATAATATGTTTATAAATACAGAGTGAGTCTTTGTACGTGGGTCATAGAAATTTACGTGTATTAACTTTCACCTTTAATTTCATAATAGTTTATGTAAAAGAAATAACTTTCCCGATAGCAAAAATGGAGAAGATCAAGAATCTGCAGTGCAAGTTAACAAAATAGACATAGCAAAACCAACAACAGGCGATAAGATAAATTCCTATGACCCACGTACAAAGACCAACCCTGTATTTAAGAAGGTAGGAGTCCAACTGTGTTTCGTTCCGTGTGTGTAGTTGCTATAAAAAATCACACTGTCTGCTATCGAGCGCAAGACAACTAGACCAAGAAAAATATTTCAGCATACGTGTTACTATTTTTTCAGTCGCAAGCAGCAAACGAAAATTGTCTCCAATATCAATTGCTCTTACAATGTTTGTTATCAAAATTTTGAATCTTCTTGCTCTTTCATTTATAATTCAGCCCAATAGATTTTTATTTGCTGCTGCCTTTGAAATGAACCTGGAATATTTTAGAAGTTGTGATTTTCATTTAACAGCGGAATTTACATCGGATACAAATACTGTAGAACGATTTTTACACATGAACCAACACTACCAGACATGGAAAGTTCAAACTTTCTCCCATGCCTGTAAAACATTTGATAAGAGAGAAAAGGAAATCAAAATGATTGGCAAAGAATTATGTGAGTTAAAAATTATCTTCAAGCCATTAAGTATGGATCTTCAATACAATGTGCTGTTCGAATACAGGAGTTACAGGGAGGACAGTTATGTCATCATACGTAATGGAATGGAATTGGAAAATGTAGATTTTCAGTATTCAATGGAGTCATTCGATGCAAGAATTGTTCATTCATTGGTGGATGCCACTACTGGAGATTCAAAGTTGTACGTGAGGCCTCGTTTTGGTGAAACTCTCATACCGGTCATTGGAGACGATGTGAATCCATCTCATTGGGAATCAGTCTTGAATCGCAACGTACGTCAAAATGCAATATTGAAATATTATCTTCACGTAAGTAAAGTGGAGTTTTTCTCTGCAAGTTGTAGTTCTTCACATTATCCGAACATTCGTCTCCGTGTTGGTAAATGCAGTAAAGACCAAATTCAGATGCTAATTATTTTACAAAATTACAATTTCACACCGATCGGGCACCCCGATAACTAATTTCTTGGGAATACTATACAAACATACAGAAATTTGCATACCGTATGGCAAATAAAAGGAATGAAATTGCAAATTATCTATACAGCTTCACAACATTTTATGTATTGCAAAGATTGGAAATTACCTTCTTTTGGTTTTGTAACTTGGTTGGAGAATGGCTTTGACAAAAGCTCCTGGAAATTCATTTGCATTTCTTACGTGATTGTCACGATGTACGCATATGTGTACATTTCCAAAGTCAAAAAGGTTAAGCTGAGTCGCAAATGTTTCTCTTGGTTAACGGGGATCGGTCTTCTATTTCGTCAAAATCACACTCCTATCTCAAAGAAACTCCTTCTGCTTCTTTCTTTCTGTGGGTGGGTTCTCTCCCTTGTATACGAATGCTTTGTCGTAAGTGAATACAACTCGCCTTCTCAAAAACCACCGTACGAAAACGTTTTTCAACTTTTTCATGCAGGATACAAATTATGTTACTATGCTAACTCTAATATACATTATGACATAGCTTTCACGTTTCTGAAAGAACAGTATCTGACAAACAATGATTCGGATCATCTTTGGCCCTTGCCACTAAACTTCGAATCGAACTATTCAATGGAGCGGCTTCAGTACATGGAGCGAAATAACATTTTTGACATTAAGACGTATAATATTTTTATTAGAGCTCCCATAATGGGAGTGAAATGCAAAATTTTATCTAAACCCTTTGGCACTGATTTTATTGGCAACGTTTTCTTTTTTCGTTATCAAGATATATTGCAAAAGTTGTCATTACGGCTTAAGGCTTTTGGTATATATCAGTTTTTACGGTCGTATGTTTATGATTGGTATGAATATGAAGAAAAGGATAAATTATTATACTTGGACAATCAGCTAAAACTAATGAAAATGAGTACAATCATTTACACTGTATTTGTAATACTCGTTGCACTCTTCTTGATATGTTTTTTTGTATTTATATTACAGTTGTGTGTCTATTACAGGCATATCATTGTTTTCAAAATGAAATCTCTTTTTCAGTCGATTGTAATGCAAAAATTAAAATCTTGGCACTTTACAAAATATATTTTCTGTAAACTTTTTTCCAAGTTACGCAAACCTAAATCTTCGAATGAAATATTTGACATATTTGTCAGCAGTGATAAATCGCAATCACTAACTTAAAACATACGATATTGTTACATTTGAATCTTCAATACGTTTAGATGTAGATGTCCCGAGTAATGTCCAGTAGTGCGATAATTTTGACTGTTATGAAATGAAATACTGATTTTTGTTCACCGCGCCATGGTTTTGACTTGTTAGATGATGGGATTCATTCAATTACACAATAAATGCTGTATGTTTAATAATATACATTACTATTTATAATAGAATGAGTAAAACGTATGTCGTCTTGAAATGTATGTCTCGCGTATGTCGCACTCATCAGTGCGCAACAGCAGAGTGAGCAGAGCTTTGGATTGAACAAGCCAAACGCCAAACCCATCAAGGAGCTCTAGTTAGACTGACCTGTCTATCAATGAAAATAAGAAGTAAAAATAAAAATAAAGTAATAAATAGTTCAGTGATGAAAAAAACTGAATTCTGGTAATAGTGCAGGGATGAAAAAACTAGATTTTGGTAACTGAGCAGGGATGGAAAAACCGAATTTTGGTAACTGAGCAGGGATGAAAAAAACTGAATTTTGGTAACTGAGCAGGGATGAAAAAAAACTCAATTTCGGTAACTGAGCAGGGATGAAAATACTGAATTTTGGTAACTGAGCAGACTGGATTTTGGTAGCTGAGCAGGGATGAAACAAATTGATCCGCAGCTCTCCCACAGCACCTGCTGCCACTTCACCCACCAAATTTTTGGGGTTCAGGTAAGCTCTACCTGCCTCTGCTGCTGCCTGCCACTAAGCAACCACGTCGACAGGTTGAAATCTTTCTGGACAGGAGTAGCACACAGGAGTGGAAAGTAGGGGAGGTTGGAGTGTGGGCCTTATTATCTCACATTCATATACCAACACACCAGATTGCTTTGTGTGAATTCATTCACAATGTAGTTTACGACGGGTCGTATGACCGCCTAGTAGATAATAAATTAATGGTAGCAGTTTTTGTGATGCAATTTCTCTATTAATTGGCATGAAATTTAAAGAATAAATAATATTATTCAAACTTGTTACGGTTTAATTGCCTTAGTTTTGTAAAACACATCTTTGCTTAAGGTGCTTGAAAAATATAATGATTAAGAAAGAATATGCTTACAATATTTTTTCATATGTATTTACAACCTCTAATGTAATAGTATTGTTATGATAGGTGGGTATTATTACTTCCCTTGTTCACAGATATTTATCGATGCTACAAGCAAAGGTCCACATAAAATAATTTGTGGAGGAGGTGAAAGCAAAATTCTTGCTTTATCCTTTGATTTTGTATCAGTCAAGATACGTTATAATCTACCATTTTAGTATCTCTTTATTTGACCTGATAATGAGTTGAGTGTATGTAATATCTTTAATATTGACAGTTATGCTAGGTCGTTGCGTAGTTCACTTTAACATAATATCATTATAATATTAGGGCTTTGTATATATTCTTATATTTACGTAGGTAGGAGTCCAAGTAGTCCAACTGTGTTTTGTTCCGTGTGGTTGCTAGCATGACGCAATCTTGCTGAAATCGAAAGCATACACCTATGTAGACCAAGAAAACTATTTCCTCATACGTGTCAGTCTTTTCACTTTGAAGCTATAAACGAAAGTGCGTCTCCAAAATCTATTGTTTCTTGCAATGTCTGTTATTAAAAGTTTGAACCTTTACATAAATTGGTATTGATATTATAAAATTGAATATATATTTTATTGGGAAGTTATCTGGGAGCTAGTGAACCATACAAAATGTTGATTATGCATTGAGTGCAATAATGCAATTTTGATTAAAACATTAATGCTAGACTATCGAAAATTGCCGGAATAAATATTTTTAGTCCAAGACATACGTATAATATTGAACTACATATTAGGTAATATTTAGGTATACCAAAAGTTATAGAGTCCATTTTCACTACGAAACATGTACGTTATGTTCAAATGTTAGAAAAGTCACAATTTTAAGTTGACACAATTCACAACGTTTGTGTCCTTCATTTGAAATCAATAGTACTGTCAAACTTCAACATTGAAGCCACCAATGTTATAAAACAATTTCAATTCAACTCAGTCAGGAGTTATGCTTTACGTATATAAATTTTCGTTCCTATAGCTTGAATCAGTATTAAAATATGAAACTGCGACTGCTGGAAACTACTCGACAGTTAGTCTGAGTCGCACTTTGGGGATTTTAGCATTCAGATAGCTCATTAATCCATGCAGTAATATACAAGGGATTCTCGGGGAACCATTAGAGATAGAGGCTTTCGACAGCATCTGGTAGACCAAAGCCCCACCAATCGTACCCCATTGACCAAAGAAACCGAAACTACCCGGGTTATGACTTATTGAGGTTTAAATTTCAATAGTCAAAATTCAAAGTAGTCACAGTATGTACTATATTACCTGGGTAATGGAATTTGACTATTGAACTTTAAACTTCAATAAATCATAATCCGGATAATTTTAGAATATTTGGTCAACGGGGTATAAATGGTGGGGCTTTGGTCTACCACATGCTGTTTAAGACATTTGTCCCAAATGGTTCCCCGAGAATCCCTTGTATAATATTGCAGGGATTAATGAGCGATCCCAACGCAAAAATCCACAACGTGAGCCGTAAAACTTTAAATATACGATTTTAGGGCTTTCCATATGCTTATATTTACATAGGTAACCCGACCGACACAAATTCAGTTTTCGTAACGGCAATGCCATCACTAGTATTGGCATCGTACCGGCAAAGCAGGCATCGCAAATTTTGTACTGGACATTTATATAAAATGTACCGGCGTAGCCTGCATCGCTAATTGTGCACCGACCATGTACATTAAATGTACCGGCGTAACCTGCATTGCAAATTGCGCACTGACCATGTACATAAAATGTACCGGCGTAGCCTGTATTGCAAATTGTGCACTGTCCATGTACATAAAATGTACCGGCAAACCGTTAGAAATAAATCTGTCCCCATGTTTCAGATTTTTTGTGCTGGCAATTCCATCACTTGTGTTGGCCTAACTGCATACATAATAATATCTACATAAAATGTACATATATTGTACTGCAAAACCATCATCAATGTACATCGTATTAAGAAAATCGGGTTAAAGTATTTTTGCGGTAACTTTGTTTTTAGTCGCCACCAATATTTTATGTTGTCATCATTTGATTATTATTTTCAGTTTCTGTTCAAAAATATTTAAATTACTTGCGAAATTGACTTAATTTCGCTCATTCTTCTCTGTGAAATGCACAAATATTTTTTGTTAGTGCAATTAAGTACCACAGAACCAATTTTTTTAAATCATTTGTGCAACTTCTGATATCTGACGAACGACACTGTTGAAGTGGTTTCCAAAGTTTTCTGTTTTTATTCTGTCCGTAACCAGTTTCAACCTCAAAAGGTTGTTTAGTTTATAAAAGCGAACGATAAAATGAACCTGGCACATTTTTAATAAAAATTTCAACAAATTGAGTATCCAAACAGTATGTCAGTTAATATTTAAAAGTTTTTTTATCGTGACATAACATTCAAAATTTAAAACTCACATTTAAATACTCATTTATTTTTATACACATTCGCAAGATAATGTTTTTCAAAATAAAGGCGAATTGAATGAAAGATGATGTGTACTTTTCTATAAATCAGATATAATATATTCAAAATGGGCCTTTTTCATTGTAGGTACATAATATGTAAGGAATAAGCACCG
>JAQFYB010006638.1:0-11904 GCA_034694085.1 Pogonognathellus longicornis
CGTAAAAAGTGATTATGTCTGTCTGACATGAGTCTTTTGAAACTTCGTGTAATTTTAAATGTCATGTTTTACAACTGTTACATTATTGGCCATATTTTGGCAAAAATTTTCTCAAGCCGATTGATAAATACTGCAACAAAACACCATCCACCCTGACCGACCCAGAATATTATAAAGACCACACCAGAGAGAGTAGGCAAATGAAGACCTACACTAATATGTTGCATACTCAAAAGATCTAAAAAAGATAGATGACTGAACAAGCACCTATATTCTCTGTGATCAAGTCATGACATGACAATGCTCCGTGTGTATGATATCTACACGTTATATAGCATCAATTTGTTTTGTTTTTGAAACGTATGTGTGTTACTAGTTGTGAACTAAAAGTGACATTTTGCATGTATGTATGATGTATTGGTGTAGTTGTTGCTAATAATTTAGAGTGCAAAGTGTTTCGTCCACCTTTAAATATTTTATAAGTGTCATGTCAGACTAAAGCTTCAGTTTGCGCATAGGTAGCTATATAATTTTCGAACACCTACCACAGTATTGTATATCAACAAGATTTGTGTTTATTATGTACCAGTAAAATAATTTAGGAGAACAATGCACTGTATGTATAGGAGCATTTAGTAAATACTTAGCATTGTACTCTAGTAGTGTACGCACACATTTCAGCAATGTAAACTGTAAAGTAAACACTCCATGTTGTGTACCACTATACAATATAGTACCTACAGCTAGTATCGTATCTAATGTACCTAATTAATATATGTATGTTTTGTTTATTTAGTCGTTATTAATTTAAATAATAATATTAGTTGTATGTATGTATGTAGTATGTATACCGCCAACCTAATTAGTAATTAATATCTCTGTGGGGTTTGAGTAGTTTATAGCGATAGTCTTAGTAGTACGTAATATGTAATGTAATAAAAGCATTAAGTAAGAGATCATTCATAAATCTATAAAACTAAATCTGTGGTTTGATGTCTTGAGTCATTCCTAAGCCGACGGCGGGTGACATAGCATGAGGGGGCAGGGGCGGTGTGGTCACAGATGAAGCAGGACTATTAGCTGAATTAGCCTCGGACTGACTATTATCATCTTCCTCATCTTCCTCCGAGCCGCTACGCTTTTGGCTGCCTCCAGAGCTTCCATTACCTGCTGAGTTGTGTGTCTTTACATGTTTGGACAAATGATCTGACCTCATAAAGCGTTTGTTACAAACTGGGCAGGCGAACCGTTTTTCTCCAGTGTGAGTCCGAAGATGTCTTTGAAGCTCGTCAGATCGGGTGAACCGCTTTCCACAGAACAGCCAATTACATACAAACGGCCGCTCTCCCGTGTGCCAGCGAAGATGAGCTTTCAAATGAGACGTCTTTCCGTATACCTGCAATAGTCAAGGAAAATTAAATAAAATAAACGTGTTACACACTTGGGATACAATACACACGTCATACTTAATCATAAAGAGAGTGCTTACATTTTAATCACATTAAACTTATTACATACTTGGACTCTATGTGCATAGCACAAGTTAATAACACTATGACATCATTAGCTGTACGTTTTATCATCATTATCATTATGTCATACCACACGCGTTGCATTTAACACAGCTAAGGTATCTCTCTATTTAATTTAATTTGCTTTAGCACTAACTAACTAACCATCATCGTCTCATTTGACTACAAACTGTATCATCAACTAACGCAATTCTAGTACATTATACTGATTCCTTGTGAAGATTTGCTTGTTAAATTATTCTTGTTAGAATAAATGTATGCGTATGTATACTACAAAGAGTAATTTTTTACCACTGTATTTACTCTCAGAAGAAGAAGAAGAAAGAAGAAGAAGAAGATAATTTTATACTCATGAACCAACAATCTACTTTGTTACTACCTGAAATATTCAAATTAAACACTTTGATATTCAAGCATACATAAGTAAAACACGTATGTATGTGTGGCACATTTGCATTATAATACATGGTAGAGTATTAATGCGCATTGTGCAAGGCTAGGCTAGCTTATAAGGTTTTTAGCGTACATAATAAACACACGTGTGCAGTGAGACAACATGCAATTATGATTTCTGAGTAGCTGCTCTAATACACTCTTCAGTGTTAGAGCCATACTTAAGCTACACCCAACCCAAAACTATGCATGACAGAACAGACGGTTTATAGAGCTCATAATGTGCACGAAACTAAGCACGCATTCTTCCCATTGCACTACTTACACGAAACGACCAGCATTTTTAAACCTAATATTTGCTATCTTTTTCCTAAACATGACTAATAGAGTATAAGATTGAAGTTTACGGCTACAGTGTATACATGCACCAAGGTTGATACAGTATTTGTATTGTGTAATAATAATACTCACTTTTCGCAGTTACTGACATTAGTCATCGTGCGTTATCATCTGATAGAAACTGCCAACACCTTTGATTTCATTTGAAATTCTAGAGTGACGCTAGGAATTCTACATGCGTAATAAATGGTGAACAACCGCAATAAGTGAATTCATTAAATACATGTAAATAGTTATCATTACCACGAATCCGACCTACCAACCTCAACCCAACACAGCAACAAACACAAACAGCATGAAAACTGAAAAACTATATAATAACCAGTCGGATGGAACTGAACGCAACGGAAGCAGTCTTTATGTTCCTTCCCTTATATTTAGCAGTCTCGAATTTTATTAGTAGAAAATTTTTATATGCTCCGAGCTATAACTCTAAGCCTGACTTTAGCTATCCGAAAAAATTCACATGACGAACTGGATAATCTGCATAATAATTGTAGCAGTCATGTAATGGCTATAGTTAGTTATAGTTTAGTGTATAAAACAATAATTATTATCAAGGGATAATACACTTTCTATAAAACCACCTTTAAATACCAGGATGATAATAAATGTGTGTAAGTATTTGGCAGTTTACTTAACTTAGATAATATGGAAAACACACAGCTACTACTATGTATGGAATACATACAATCTACATAGCTTATTGTATAATCTAAAACTACTGTTCATAATATGTGAATAAATGATGTGAAGCATTCAATCCAGGAAAACTGCGATATAATGTGATATGAGACTGAACTGAACTGAAAATTAATTAAAGACTCAGAGAATATATAAGAAACCAGTTATGCGTTGGTTATGTATTGTCTATCTCGGATTTAGTAAAGCTGACTTAATTGCTTTTCGTTTCTTTCCTTTGGTAGTCAGAGTCAGTCAGGACAGGACCAAGTCAAGTAAGACAAGTGCCATTCTCGTCAGCCAGCCAGCCAACTTAACAAAGTTAAAAAAGCTGCTGACTGGACGGAGCATGGAATGGAAGACTATAAAAGACACAGATAGAAGATGCGATGTGCACACAGACACAGCATATCTCTAAACTCCTATCTGTCTATGTATCTCTGTGCATTATATAGGGGAGGTAATGAACGAGCGACTCATGGGTGGCAGCTTGGAAATTCGCACAGTGTGTAGCATGTAATGAAGTACTAACACTAACTTGGGTGGAATTCTCAGCTAATGTTAACGATAACTTTAAGTATTATTAACTAAGTAAGCACAACTGGTAGTTGGTTTTAAGTAAGTAGTTGTGGTTTGGCATGCCATCCTTCTCTCACTCCTTATACACACACAGACAGACCCTCTCTCTCACAAGCTCATATTCCAAATGCTCTACGTGTGTATGTATTTATAATAGAAAACTCAGTGTAAATGTAAAGTTACGGTGCATTACGTAGTATTAGACTTGAAAAGAATATCACTTATTTAAAAAGATGGGTACATTGATAAACTATTATTACATTGCCAAGTGCCAAGTATACCTAAACGCAAACTTGGTTTAGTATTTTATGATTATCAGCAGGCTAGAATTCAGTTCCACGGTTGAATATGGCTCAGCGCAAAGGTGAGTGGCTGTTGCTTGCTCAGCTTTGCAACAAACTAAGCAAACGAAACCTGTAGCAAGTAATCAAGTCCGAGAATTTGATACATTATACAATACACCAACTAAAATTTAATTTTATAGCAATTGTACATCGTGGTGTTAGCAGCTTATGTAACTATCATGTATGCATGATATGACTACATATTAGTATGGACTAGAGTACAGCATGTCTAAACTACACTGGGTCTGGGTGTACATTCTGCAACTAACTATACAGATAGAAGATGTTTCTGTTAATATGTAGGTATTGTATCGTAGGCCTCACTCGAGTAAATAATCAGTTAAAGAAAAAAGCAACTCGTAAAGGCAGTATTTTGGTATCTGATCAATCTGAGTTGATGTGTTCAATGGTGCATTCATGAATGTGAAGGAGTGTGGCGTAAGATATAGAGATATATCCCATATGATAGTTTTCACAGTAGCATCATGTTGTATACACAAGTAATACGTTTATTACTTGCATTAATATTAGTATCAGTATGAAGTATGTATTATATTACACACAATAAACTGATTAGTATTTATTTGCTTATGCTTAGCCCTTTGAAATTGTATAGCCTTGTATGCATTAGTATGTAATAAGATTAATAACACATATCCTGAGGAATATACACCACTGGGTGTTACACAATTTTGTAAATTAGGGGTGGTCCTCTCTTGTACAGTGAAGTATGTAGTGATAATTTAAAATATTAAGTGTGAGAGACTGACCTTTCCACAACCGGGGATGTGACAGGAGTGAATATTTTTCTTTCTTAAGTGAGCACCTGCTGGTCCAAGTCGCTAAAATAAATAAAGAATTAAATGAAATATTATCAATATTGCCATCATGTAATTTTAATGATTTTTATAATTGCCGAAGTGGATTCAGTTGTGAATTGGTAATAAAATATGAAGCTTGTATACTTTTATACTCGTAGTTGGATTAGTTATTGTAGTTATAAAGGATGGGTTTGCAATAAGTACTTTGATAATGGTAATGAAGAATGCGTAGCGAATAAAAATAAGTAAATTGCTCACCTCGGCTTCTTGACAGTTTGGACAATCACATGTTGCTCGACCAGTGTATCTTCGCTGAGAACGGGGTGAAGGCACCTGCTACGATTACAAAGGGAAAAACAAAACCTTATTAATTCTAGCTAACATTAGAGAATGCATTATAATTGCCTTTACAGACTCTGCTACACCTTAGCACACATGTGCATACAAAATGTGAGTTTTTTTCCTATCAACTAGAGTGGTACACTTTGGTGTATAATATAATATGTAAGAATCAGAAATCATCTATGAAAAAATCACCATCAGAAAGCCAAGAGCACCATGTCATGCTATTTTATTCTTCCTACTATATTCCATTGCATATCTATATATGCGTATCAAATGTTCCTACATACTGAACTGACTGAGCTTTTTAATAATGTAGTCATTCATTCTTTATGCTGTGTATATTTTTTAATGTGTTGCTCCTACTCATCATTTCATGCCTGATTTGATCTGCAGATGAACTTAGGGTGTAGCTCTAACGCTTCTGCTCCTACAATGTTACTATTAGTCAGAAAGATCGATTTTTGTGCACACATCATGCAAATAATGATATACACAGATGACTACTTACTACAACATCCCCTTCTTGCATTCAATTCAACTACAGCTAAGCTACCAGACTTTCTGACCGATTTTACTTGCTGCTTGAATACATTTTTTATAGGCCGAACATTAGCAGAACAGCTTGGATGTGTATAGCAATATACATTTCTAACTTGCATTAATAATTTGTTGCTGTTTCTTGGAAGTAATAAAGCTTATGCATTTCGCCATTATAATATCTGTACAACTAGCGAATCCTTAAATTCCTTTAGTTTAGTATCTCTGTTGGTAATGTAGTCAAAAATTAAAATTGAATTCTTCAACCCATTACTATCGTGCTTACTTTACTAGCTATGAGATCGCCCAGGTATATGTGAATGTATGTGGAGACACCTAAAATGCATGTTTGGTTATAAGCAAATTCTGGTAAGTCACGAAGCGAATTAATGCAAAATTCTCGTTTCACTTCGAATTTTGTATATAGTAATGTAATGTGTATACTCATGTCTTTCCAAACAATACCAAACAATGATGAATTGGATTCGAATTAGCCAAGTAAGTAGAAAGAACTGTAATAGGTAATGGATAATGTGCTAGGTATTGCTTTGTATATGTATGCAAGACTTTTTCGTTGTGTGTCTGCACACCTCTACTAAAGTAGGTAGGTCTAGGTAGGTACAGTAGGTAGTAGAATCTGATATAAGGGAAAAGATAGACGGAAAATATTTTCTGTTGCATTACCTGTGGCAGAGATGCTTGACCTAAACCAAAAGGAGATGTAACACTTGAGCCCACGCCTTGTGTTGGCAGCATTGACTTGTACGTATCCTGTCATAAGAAAAACCAAATGGAATGTGTGAAATTTCAATTCAACTTCAGATGTTACCCATCAATCATCCATTTCAATTCAGTGCTTTCTACAATTTCGCGTAAAATCTTTTACGATTATAAAGAGCAATCCACATCACAACTAATCATCTTTTAGGAAAACGTGAGATCAAACGATCATGGATTATTGCTACGTCGAATTTGTTACAAATAAATAATAATCCATTCATTCAACTTTTCCTTATCACAAACAGAGTTATGATGTGATTTGGATGATTGTTATTGTTTACTAGGTAGATACTAGTAGATAGGCATAAACATAAAGTATTCTTCCTCTAATGTGTAAAAGAATGATTCAAGCAACAAAATATTACAGGCAGCTTTTGAGGAGAATGCATCTATTAAGATACAAGATTGAATTAATGTATTTATTCCTAATCTAATTTGTGTGACTTGTTGGAAACTCGTACATTAAAATCATGATCACATTGAACTACAATTGTTCTTTAGGTATAAATTTGAACAAGTTTTTCTTAGAACTCATCAATCCCTTCAGGTAATACAATTTCATTATGTAGAGCACTGTGTATATTTACTAACACACTTATGCATTTAAGTAGAATGAAGATATTTGTATTGGCGTACCTGAAGAAGGTGCTGACCCGAGGTCAGTATGTGAGGATTGGAGGCAGCAAGGGTGTGAGTGAGGGTGGAGTAGTCATTGTAGTTGGACATTTGGTGATGAGGGTGATGGGGATGATGCATTCCTGCTGACACAGATGCGGGTGTGATTGCACTTCCAGCTCCTACATCCAACCAGCCACTGCCGGCTGCGGCACCGTGAACGGCATCCCACCAAGAGGATCCATTCATTCCAGACACCTTCACAACCCAAAAACAATAACATTACATACATTACATATTATACAAACACAAACAAACAAGAAAAGTGCTAATGCCATGATTTCACAAATCTATGCAGTTGTCTTTTTGTATAGAATATAAAGGTATGTCTTGGTTCCTAGATCTGTGTTGTACATCATGGAATATTATTTATAGAATTATTTAGTTAAATTGAACTTACATCTGGTTTGATTCCCGTATGAGCTCCGGACATGGCATTGAAGGGCCAAGAATCGTAAGCAACTCTAGAGTACATTCCAACGCCTACTCCGCCTTCCACTTTCCCAATGAACCCCGGAGGACTTTGATCTCCACAGGGATTAGAATTGGTTGACCTGTCAAAACAAAAATCGTTTAATGAAGTTGAAAAATTATTTGTTGGACATGTATATATAGGTAGTTTATACTTAATGACCCCTTCAGATGTGTGCTGTTAAAAATCAGTGGCAAAAACTTGTGCCACTTCTAAGTGGTGCCTAAAATAGCACAAAAGAGTGAGAGAATGACTATCCTTCACGTGCTAATGTAGTTTTGGCCGTGTGTGCAGCCACTGATGATAGTTCGTGTTGCCCCCATACTGAAAAGTTAAAACTCGACCGCTACTCCCACTTAACTCTCACACAGACTACTCGTTTTTGCAACGAGGTTCTTCTCGTTAATCATAGTAATCATGGGCTTCGAAGCCGGAAGAGGCAGTTGAATCAACGATTTAATCATTTTCATAAGTTTTATCTGTCATCCTCTTTCATCAAGACTATCACTACACTAAGGTCATAGTAATATTCTTTTTCTTTGCTAAAGAAGTGTTGGAAGATGTACTTAGTAGAAAGCAGACTATATTAGATGTAGCCAGCAATAAGTTCGTTTCTTTTACGAACCAGCAATATAATTATCAATTACCCTTTCATTCTAACTATGCCGAAAGCTGCTGGATATCAATTTAAGTAGAAAGTGCAAAAAATGATTGCATTTCGTTACACAATAGTATCATTAGGGTTTTCCACGAGTTCATATACAAATAAAACACTTCTCTGCGTGAAAATACTAATAGCTTGTGCAAGGATGTATATATTTAGTATTTAGGTACACTTAAAGTAGGTACTTACCCATGGAAGTAGAGATCAGCCCCGTAACCCGGTGTCGTTCCACAAGAGGAAGACACTGGAGTTCTACTATAGGAATTATGATTGGCGGAAGTAACACAAACGGATGACGCAAGGGATCTTTGAGCAGCACTCAGGATTGAGACTCCTCCGTGGGGAAGGGAGTTTGCGATGACGGCACAACTGCCTGTTCCACTTGTGGGGACGGACGATGTCACATGATTCGAACTGTGTGAAGTTGGAGGACATAAGCCCATTGATGGAGATTTCTTCCAAGGATGGAAACCTTTTCCTACAGCTGCATCAGCTAATGGAGGTGGACTTTTAGAGCTAAGCTTATTACATTGAGCTGCCAACATGGCTAATGGAGTTCCTCGGAGACTTGGATGTTCCTGCAACAATAAGAATGAAAACAAATTTCATTAGACAACATTGTAACGTACTTACAACACATTCAGATAACATCAGAGGCAGGGGCATAGTTACAGAAAAGAAAAACTCTCCATTGTGTTTATTAAGGTAAACAGGTGCTATGTATGCTTTAGATCCTTAATTGTAATTCTTACGGGTAGGTATGGTACTAACTAGGTACTACCTACAGAGGTAAGATTATTATAAGCTACCTGTAATACATGTACACACTCAACTCAGTGTGTTAATATCCACATGAGAAATGTAAATCGTCAGTTAAAAAATTTATCTTCGTATCTATCATAATTGTACATCCACTTCAATTTAAGAAAACTTTCGTTGCAGCCATAATTAGATGCGTCTTCCTATTTTTCTCACTGAGTTTATTCTAGATATTATGTAATTCCTCGTAGATTCAATTGGAATTAAGTAGGATGTTCATTAACAGATAAACAACCTGAATTAGCAACATAAAAATAAAAATGGGATGTTCTAATGTATTTAATACTAATTCCTTGAGCATCCCATAACCCATAATAATTCTCAACACTTCCAACAAGACTCGATATCTGTAGCTTAATGTCTGTATTTCACCACCCTCAACTTCCATCCATTCGTTCAAGCATAATATACTAGTGGAGCCATTGCATTGTATAACACATTACTAAAAGTATATTGTGTGCAACCATTATGCATTTCAATCTTATAAGCTAAACACTAATGCCCACCTACCAACAGCAGACTTGCATTAAATGAACTTCCACCTCGTCTCCTTATACTTAGCTCTATTTTACAATACAAGTGTACAGGTACATCACCGGGTTTGACTTGACTACTACAAATATTATACTAGTTCTAAGTATACAAATACACTCGTGCTAACACAACAGGCAGACTTGAGGAGAAGCATTATAGATGTTAGGATCAATAAATTCAGTTTCTACTCGAGCTGCAGTGCATGACACAATAAGTTCATACTTACCCGTATACTTGTGTACGGATTGTAATGTAGTGTGAATGCAAGGAGCATTTTGTGTGGAATATTTGTATATAAAGTAGTAGTTACATAGAAGAGAGACTACTACATACTGAATTATTAGCTTTTCCTTGTATTGTATTGCTATATTGTGCCTTCCCAGCTCTCCACGTGCTTCAATTCATCATATTAGTCAATATTTCGATTTTGTGGTCAAACAAACTCAATGAAAGTTTACGCAGCGATTCTTACACTTGTATTCCTCATTGAGTTTTTTAGACCTTGAGTTGTATATGTAATTCTTTCACAGAACAGCGAAAAATCTTTTTAGGTACGATGCTCTTAAAATATCTGTAGATGTTCTTCCTTGTACAGAATTGTGCTTTGGAAAAATACATAGCACTTTTATGTTGTAATATTATTGTAAATATTGTATAGGTAGTATAAAGTAGTTTTGTGCTACTAGTATCTCTACGGGTTTGATAATGATTGTACATAGTAGTTTGCTTTTCCTTGTACACTTGATTTTCTTTCATTCATTCAAAAAATGCATTGGAGTGAACTGACATGCCAAGTTAGTAGAAAAGTTGCCAATGTAATGCTTTACACTTTACGCACATCACATGGAATTAAGTATGTGTATTACGTTCGTAATAAATACTCAGACTAAATAGAAGGGAAGCTAATTTAAGCCTTTAAAGTTGTAATGATATATTACATTACAATAATATACTCCTTCTACGCTCATCTTTATCTTTAATGCATGACTGAACGACTCAAGCCGAGCTCATCCATCCGAAAGAATTTATCAAACGAGAGAATTTAGTTTTCTCGTGTCGAGTAATGAGTACCAATAGCAACATTATACGGACTTAAGAACAGCCTGTCTTGATGAGAGAAGAAAATTCTAGTTGATTGTAAAAACTCTCGAGTACTTTGTATTAAGTAATATTATTGTTACATGCTAGTTGTAACTAATACTACGATACACGTATTTGTGTGCTCATTTACAGATTGTTCGGCTGTTCCAGCCAGCTATATATTTTATAAGCATAAAGGTACTTATGTATAAGTAGCTATATACCGAGAGATAGATAGTTTATGTATAGTTTGCTAAGGACATTACATAACAACTAAAACACATGTACCTATGTAGTTTCTAGCTTTACATTAGGAAACATAATTTCTGTATACGTAGGGGTGATTTATATATAAACTAACAAAGCAAAGATGAGTTGCACACAGAAAAGAAAAAGAGCGGAGGTTCCTACTATTCATCTGATTGGAAGGAGGCAGATCGAGGCAGGGAGTTTTTGTAGGTAATCAGAGCTCGGTGTAGGCACGTCAAACGGTCTCATTTATCGCTAAATCGCCTATCAATTAATTGGAATTCCATTGGTAATACACGCCCCTTTTTCAGAATTGATCACACCAGCTAACTTTAAAGATGTTCTTTGTACATGCACACAACTGTGTCTCTCGTTTCAGAAATACGGATAAATAAACGATTGTTGAAGCAGTTTGACACTAACAATCAGTATATTATTCTCTCTTTGTTGTATTCTCAGTTCTCACATACAAGAACTTCTTTAAAACCATCATCTCGAAATAAAGACAAAAGACCCAGTCATTTACTTGTATACGATCCTGATACTAAATTTAAATGCCTAGGTATGTATAGAGTATAGTTAGAGGTACTCTTTCATGACTTAGGTACATGCAAACACAACAACAATAGTACAAAGTGTACAAACCTTTAAACAGACTCGTTTCGTTTAGTTTGCTACAGATTTACAGTCTTCCACCAGGGAAAATCTATTTAACTTTTTTTACCCGGAATAAGAAATGGAAATGGGGAAATTAAGTCAAAGTAAAACAGAAAAGCGTGTCAACTGTTACAGTGGGTTTGTAATAATTTAGTATTTCAGTATGGGTTACAAACAAATCTGAAGAGAACACCTTGCTCGAATTGGTGGCTGAAAAGGTATCCGCTTTCTTGTTACTTTTGAATAGGACAGTTTTATCTGTGTGTGCTATGAACTACATTACTAGAAATAGTAATAAGCATGACCTGAGAAATTGTCGCAAAGAAGAGGAGTCTCAAGTTGC
>JAQFYB010006639.1:0-11904 GCA_034694085.1 Pogonognathellus longicornis
CCCCCCCCCCCCCCCCCCCCCCCCCCCCCCCCCCCCCCCCCCCCCCCCCCCCCCCACCATTAAAAGGGGAGGCTAAAATTAGAGGAAATACTACATGTAAATAATAGTACCAAATGGATTTTTACATAGGTAAGTTGTATGTATATAGGTGGTAATAAAAGTTGTAGCTTGTAACTGTTTCATGATTTGATTCTTTTCTTTTATAATGAGATGCAATACAATTACGATGTCTCTGTCTGCTAAATTGGTGACTTTATGTTATAATAATATCATGATTAAACTACATTGTTTATTGCATTCCACCGTGTCATAAAAAATTAACTTAGGTAGTATCTACTGGGTATTTTATTTTTACAAATGCTTGCAAGTTTAGTTTATTGCAGTGATAGAAAATGTCTAGCAAATTGCAGCCAGGTTGCATAGGGAAATCGGAAAGCTTTCCTTTTCCTCCTCCTCCGCTTAGTTGTTTATTCTATGCCTGAAGCCTGATTTATTGGTCCACACCACACCACATTTATTAGATAACATTACGCTACTTAATCATATAAGATTCCAGATCGTAATGGCGAAACCATCTTTGTTGTAAAACATAAATGACCTTTGACAAACGAATCGTTATAATGTGAGAGTAAAAATAGCGTCTGGTCTCAGTCATTACATACAACGAAACGTTATAATGCATTATGCTTATGCAACACTTTCTAAATACAAAGCTGTTTCACAAACATTGTAATTTGACAAATCTCATAGGAAGTGTGAAAGAATTGACAAGCAATGAACCTTGCTTATAATATAAACATTGCAGGCAGATAGGATGAATAATTGAAATGGTATGAATTGAATGCAGTATTTAATGCAGTGTTGACCCTTGTCTCAGCAAATATGAAGAAGATTCTTCCTAACGCAATGTTTGCAATCCTTATAAATAACTTTCCATTCCTTTTTCCTTTAGTAAAAATTGCAAATGAGAGTTACTTTTTTCGGAGTTGGAGATTGTAGGGATAAATGCATTCAAAATCACAATCTAACCAAACAATACTGTTGTGCGAAAATCATGATATTCTATAGAGAATTATGTAACTATATTATTATTATAAGTGAGGAATATGTACATTAACAAAACAAAACATAATATGCATGCATTACATACATGGTTAAAACAATAAAACAATCTACTGCACTACACTATAGTGTATACAGTATACAACATTGCACAGGCGAATCACACTACAACATTATTAAGTACATTCAGAATCTAATTCAAAATGATAGCGAACGAGAAAAACAACTTCAACATTTTTATGAAAGGATTGCATATTATGACTCTGACTCTATGACTAGGTATACACCATGAGATGACCCTCGCCTCATTATATGAATCATGTCGAGACAATTTAAACGAAGAAACATCGTTATGCTGCATTGCAAGTATAACAATTAATACTACGATCTGATGAATTATGTCTAATAGTATAGCATACTCAACTAAATATTAATAGTAGTATCATGTAGTATTAATACACTGTAACATTTACATAGTATAATGTAGGTATGTATAAAACCAATACATACAATTACAGTGTAATATTTATTAACATTAAGTAATGCATACTGCACACAAATATCTCCCTTTCATGTTGCACTACTTGTAATAATAATGCGATTAAATATTGAAATAATACTCCTTCAATATACATTTATACTATACCACTTCTGTTTTTTGTACTCGCATTCATAGCTCACACTAGTGCATAGTAAAGTCTCTTTATTACAAAATGATGCAAACTCGTTTGTAGTATTCACAAACGTTCTAAGGTATGTATACGTATTCTACGTATATGCATGGTTGCATTTTCATGCGAATCTGACTGAAGTCATAGCGTACAATATGAGAAAACCTGCTGATCATTTTGTTTTGTGTGCATTCGCGAATCTACATGTATATTAGTGTATTATATGCTTTGATGAGAATCGCAATCAAATGCAATTTGGTTTCCTGTACATTGTGCAGCATTGCATTGTATTCGTACCTTACACTTAACGCATATCCACTAAAAACGTTACGACTAACGATTTATATTATCTTGTTCAAGTTTATAATATAATTACATAGGTAATTCACTTTTAAGATAATCTCAATTATTGTTTCTGTCTAGAAGTTCAAGAAGTCGAGAACGCTAGTATTGATTGAAGGTTGAAGTAATCCTATTTATTTGTAATACGAGACTAACGAGACATATTCTGAGAGCCAGAAGTAAATTAATTTTAAACAGTTAATATTTATTTTTCCAGATTTTGCTTTGGCTGGTTATTTTTTATTTACAACCATGTCGGACTCGGTTAGACAGTCTGGTCTGTGTAGAGTTATTGCATTAATAGATGTAGATAGCTTCGAGTGCCAAATTTGGCAAAGGAAATTTGCAAGCAAATATGACAATCACCCATGTGTTGTGGGAGATATGGGAGGAAGGTAAGTAATTTATTGGTCTGGACTTCTTTATACGGCTATTTAATACTAAATTTTGCTATTTTTGATTACAACTAGCAGTAATGAAATGAGTACAGCGAGATCATTGTTTTACATTGATTGTATTTAATGTTTCAGGATCGTTTCTGTTACGAATGAAGCCAAAGAATTTGGAATAACGCGTGATCAAAGAGTTCATGAAGCAAAACGATTGTGTAACCACCTCAAGGTGTTTACAAAACCCAATAAATTCGGCAAGCCTGACTCCAGTGAGCCCAGAGCAGTATCTTACGAGATACAATTTTGCATCTTCAAGTTTTGCAGAAATAAGAAAATTACAGTGGAGAGAGTTTCCAACGACGAATGGTTCTTGGATCTCAGCAAATGTGTGGAAAAGCGCATTGCAAAAGCTGAGCAACATGAATACGATCCTATTCCTGATTTCGATGAATACCTCGAAGACGGGGACAACGTAATACTAGAAACCAGCAGGAGGATGGACGTCAGCAAACTTCTAGCTAGAATGGAAAGATTGGAAGCAAAGTTTCCAGATTACTCCGCAGAAGAACAGCGACTGGTAGTTGGAGCCGGTATCATCGATGAATTGCTAGAATGCGTTTTTCAAAAAACGCAATTCATTTGCTCTGTTGGTGTGTCCTTTAACAAGCTGCTTGCTAAGCAAGCCTGTAAATTGAATAAACCGAATGGTTTAACAATTTTATCATCATTCGGACTGAAGCGAGTCAGCAAAATCATTGATGTTCGGGATCTTTATGGACTGGGAGGAAATTTGGGAGACAAAGTCTCCGATAATCTTCCATTTGTTGACACAATGAGGGATTTGAAACAATTGGACGTTGCGCAGTTGACTGATTACTATGGCTTTGACTCCTATGAAGCTGAACGCCTGTATGATTTAGCGAGGGGTATATGCGAAGAAAATGTTATTCGAAAACTGTGCTCAGAATCTTTGAGTTGCGGCAAAAATAATCTTCGTAAGAAAACAAGAAATTCTTTTGTCAGTTATTAACTTAGTGTGGTTTGTATAGTTTTATTGATATATGGCAAATTGTTACTTTCAGGTGTGAGAGACATTGCATCCTTTCGTAGGTGGTTGCACATTTTAAGCCAAGAAATGATAGCACGACTAGAGGAAGAGTGGGATTTGTTCAAAAGAAAACCGAATTCTTTGAAAGTGAAATGTTGGTATTTATATGAAGACGACGAAGGATATTACAAGGAAGGCACCATCGAGAGGACTATGGATTATGACGAGGAAATCGCTTCAAGAATCCCTCAAAATTGTTTCATGGAAATAACAAATGGGGGATTCTACCCACAGAACAATGATGGCACAACCCTAACGAGATTGTCCCTTATAGCCAACAGTTTTGAAAGATATCATTAGTCTATTACCTATAATTTCAATACTATTTTGCATAATCTATTTATATGATTGCTCTCTAAATAAATGTATAATAATAATAATATGTAATAATACAGTCTTCATGTAACTATAATGTTTATTTAATTCAATTCATTGCTTACCCTGACAAGGTTAACGCCTAATTAATAAAGCATCGGTATATTTGTATTCATGTGTCATAATTACAAGAAAACATTATCATAATTGGATTAGATTAATTAATCATGAAAGACAAAAGTACAACATTTACTCATTCACCTATTTGTAAAATATTTGTAGTATATTTGTAAAAATGCTAAATATATGCGTTTAGTTTACATATTATTGGATTACTTATTATAGCGTAATACTTACATTTAGTGCAGAAAGATTAACTACCAATCCTGGTTATTTCCAGACTCAGCATAAATGAATGAATGAGATGACATACATTTCGATCCCCGAGCATTAAAACTGGTATCTTCGTATCGCTTCTTTAGAGCAGGGCCAAAATTGTCATCAATCTAATAACATTAATTAATGAAGACCTTTAATTTTAACTCTCTAACATTCTTACTGTTACTCCTTAAGCATGAAAAATTTTGCAAATCAAATCAGAAAACATACATGTACCTCTTTCTTAATTTTTAGTGCTGCCAATTCGTCCCGTTTCTTTCTGTCGAAAAAGCCGCACTGCAAACAGATTCAAAAGAGGGTGATTAATCGCATGACATGAATCTGGCTAATCAGCACAATAGATTTAGTACGAAGAATATTTACTGGAAAAATACCTTAACAAGAATTAATGTCACTAAGGTTAAGATTATTAATCCTGATGCAACTGCGACAATTAAAATCCATGCTGGTATTTCTGTAGGTGCAAAGAATGTCAATCTAGTCTCAAACTTGTGGTGTGCTTCGCTCCCCAACATTGTTCCATTTTTATCCAGCATTTTTACAACTCCATAACTTGTTACGACAATAAAATCCACTCCAAAATCAGGAATGATATGTTCTAAAAAAATTGTATTAAAGAAGAAAGTTTATTTATACAGTTGTATAATATGAAGCTTTTCAATTGTCTTATATAAAGCTAGCTAGGTAAATGAATTGTTGTGTTGCATTACTGGCAATATCATTTATCAATCTCAATTTAAATTCGATCACTGCTTTTGTAGTGTTTTTAATTTCTTTAGCTGTGCATACAATTTTCATGCACTCAACTCCATGTAACCCACACTGTATTGGAAAATGCACATCTTTTTCCACTTCATATTCAACCAAACTTCTTTTCTTTCGGCGTCTACTGAACTGAGTGGGTTCTTGACTAGAAGTTTCAGTGATATTGTTATTTTCCTCGTCAATACTGATCAGAGATAAGGTTGTCAAATCAATTTGGTCTTCAAAGTAGGAGCCATTAATTTTTTGACAATTAATTTTTCCATCGTCACTAGTCTGTAAATTATCGATGATATCTCTTTACAGTATATTATAGTGATAGTCAAGTCATTGCCTTTAAAAAAATATGTACTTACAATCGGTCTGCGAATGAAGAGAAACTCTTTGTATTCTTCAGATCCATCAATTTGCACATATTTTGGAATAAAGTAATCCATTTGAATTTCATATACTGGAGTTGGGCCTTGTAAATGCACCTAAATCATAATTAATTTTTATTTATAAGGCTTACTATATAAAGGATACAGCTTTGTTCCATCAATTATAAGATTCATCAAGTACTTGACTAATATTATAAGTAATTATTCTTTAAACCAATTATTTGTGACTTACCTCATAGGTGTGTGAAAAGTTTACTGTTTTAGCTTTAGCTTGTTTAGAAAAGGATCCTTCGTTGAAATGGCTGCATAATCAAAAATTCAATTACTATCGCATAAAACATTTCTCGAATTTATAAGTTTAAAATATGAAGCATTACTCGAACAAAGAGAAATTGACTTCGGGTTTCATGAAAAATCGGAATTTTTGTTGTACATCCTGAACGAGTTCTGAACTTGTATTTGCCATGACTTCAATATCAATGTAGTCTTTATCAAATCCTCCATAGTATATGTTAGTCATGTTAAAATCAATTTTTAAGGTTTCCTGAAATACATACTCTGATTATGATCTAATAATGTACATTGATGTAACAATAAATGGAGCAATACAGTATTTGTATTCAACGATTAGCACCTTTTGATTTTCCCGGATACTTTTTTTGATGGAGCATTTATAATGCTGATTTCCACTCAAATCTGCATAGACTTCCCTGCAATCTGATCCTACCATAAGGATATTTGGTGGACTGTTCCACTTAATATCTACAGTTATAGGAAGATTGGCCCATTCCCTGTGATTATGAACGTCTATTTCTAAAACTAGAGTGTCAAAGCTTCCTATTGCAAAAACGTTCTCTTCATCCCATATGTAATTATCTTGGGGTCCAATAAACCTAGCACTTAAGGTCATATTTGCCAAACACTTTGGATCCCCATCATCTTCGCATCCCGAACCGATTGGTAAACTGTATGAGTTTGTGCTCCACATATTTGTAATTGATATAGGGTCCTTTTCAGCAAAATCAGAAAATTCTAAAGCCAAATACAACATTGGAAATATATGGTTAATCTTATATCAAATGAAATTATAGTTTAACTCATTCTAACACCTATGGTGTGACATTAAGCATTCACATACCCGGCTGAGAAACGTTTGCTATAGAAAATATAGGGGATCCCAAATTATTTGAAATTTCATAGCGTATAGGTTGAGTTTGTCGAGGAGGTTCGTCGTGCCCTTTTAGCCAATAATCTTGCCTGATTACCACAGATTTTGTCAAACCATCAATATTCTGTAAAACAAAGAAATTATTTACATATTATATAAAAGGTCAGGCCACAGTTCTATAATACTAAAGTTTTATGTATAGTTGAAGTATTAATAATTTTAGTTTACTGTGAATAGGTAGGTAAGTACTATGTATATGATCATTATTATTGCATGCTTATACATGCATGAATATATGCACACTCATATTTACATTCTCAAGTATAGCATTATAAATTAATTCGTATACCCCGATTCTTTTAGCAGTGTAATTCCAGCACGAGCCTTCCCTTTTGATGTACATCTCATTTGTGGTAAACGATACGGACAGTTTAGAGTTGGAAATATTATTTCTGGCAGTTTCCTGGAGAAACCACCCAACCAATTTTTCCTGGTTTGGCTCTCTCTCAAAGCTCATTTTAATCCTTATACCTATTTATCATGGAATCATTTCATGTCAAAACATAAACTCAAACTCACATGTAATGCTATAAATATTGATGTGCCGTATTAATAATATAGTAAAAAAGTTGTTTAACCCACCTAAACCTTCAGGCAGGTTGATACCATTAAAAGCAATGCATGATGTCACATTGAACTCTCCAGTTTTAGACAGCAGTTTTGGTATGGACACAGACAAATTTCCCGTCAAATTAACCAAAGGAATCGTTCTGTAGAGGACAACCGTGTTTGAATCATATGCCCCAACAGCTAAATCTATGCAAAACAAAATGGCAATCAAAAAGAAAAATGTTTATAATTTTAACAACATCGGAGGTTTGCAATCATCAAAGTTTTCCCAATGACTGTGCTCTTCACAAATATGAGATTTGTTTTTGGTGTTTACCTGGGTAATGGTTAGCATCAATATCCACACCAGAAGACAGAGAGCAGCCGAAACTCCGGATCCTTATATCTACGTTCTCTGGAGAAAGCTTTTGGGCGAAATCCAGCGCATTACTTCCACCCTGGTAAATGTAGACTGCTCCCCGACCCTCATTTTCATATGGAGCTCCAATGGCAATATCTTCATGAAAAGACGTTAACCAAGTAGATAAAGATACAAAGATTATACATATATATTATTTATAATATACTACCTACATATATATGTTGTAGTGCAAATAGCGCTTAAAATTAATGGTGAAACATTTATCTGTAATTAAGCAACTGTAGTAAAAAAAGTGTAATAAACACACCATTATATCCATCCAAGTTCAAATCGCCAAGTCGCGTAATGGAAGAACCAAATCGGGCGCCGGGCTGCTTGTCACCACATATTTCTTGAGGTGGACGCATGAAATCATCCTACAAAGATAATAATAATATAACAATTGATACAATACTTAATTTTAGATTTACAAGCATATAATTTAAACTTCTTACTCCTGTACTGAAATACACAAATACGCATCCTTCATCCCCAGAGAACATTTTAGTAGATGTACCTGGATACATCGTGAACATAATGAATGTTGAGTTATCAATTAAAGTAAATCGTAATATAAAAGCGTGCTTACTATAAACTATAAACGATAAACACATGAAACTTAACTTCAATGTTAATAGATACTATAAGTATATACATACCAGTTACATTATCTTGGATTTTTGTCAATGATGTTTGAAGTTTGATGCTATTCGACTGTGTCCCACACATTGGGGCACCTACAAGTAACTCATCAAACCCATCGTTTGTAACATCAACCGCAAACAAAACAGAGCCAAAATAAGAACCATAATGTTTTTGACTTGTGTTTTTGCCTTCCAATGTATCAACCAAGAAATCTAATGTTGCTGTATTTTTTACATTCATCTCTCTGAAACTGAAAATTAATACTTTTCCAGACATCGATGAAGCTCTTGGAGCTCCTGCAGCGTATTGTGTTCTGTTACCGGAGATTTCTTGGCGAAAAAAATTCCCAGAAGTTACTGCATAACCTGCAAACATGAAGTTCAAAAAAGTTAAACTGCTATTTTACTAACAATAAGATATTTTCAGAAGAATAATTTCTTAATTGTAGCATACTCACCAAAGTAATCAAAATTTACTAAATGTTCAGGCAATTCTCCTTTGTCATTATAAAGTTTGGCCACAAGAAATTCAGAAAACGATGGGGAACTTGGGTGAATGTTATATCGTTTATATAAAGATTTGGGTTCCTTTGCATCGCGAAACTGAATCACAGATCCTAGTAAATGTTAACAAATTATTGTGAGCATATATAATGTACGATCATGATTACATACAAGCAGCTTCAGCAAAAATTGTAATGCAAGTTAAAATTAATAGGTAAATGTTACAGATTTTGAAATAAATTTAAATCTGACACATAAAATATAAACTGTATTTGACCGTGAATGTAAGTATACCATACATTATTTATACAAAAATACCTGTCCATTCAAAAATTCCAGGTGCTCCTAATATCATTTCGTTGTTACTGGGAATGTTAACTGAAAATCCAGCCTGACCGTATCTCCAATCGTAACCTCTATCCGATATAGCTTCAGTAAGATTGCTTGCGTTTGCAATTCGAAAATACAGTCGATCTGATAAGTTTTTCAAGCAAAGTAAAAATATATTCTCAAAAGTTATTTTCACCAGTGATTTCCATTTTCAATTTAATGTTAGAATCAATCACTCCAGACCAGAATATAATTTTGGGTTGATTGATATTGATACACAATTAACCCGCGACATACCGACTGGACCACATTTGTGGTTTTTCAACTTTGACTCAAATTATTTCATGATTACCTGTGATCTAATTACCTGGGATTTTTTGTATTTGTCACAAAATGTTTGATTTACATGCTAATGTTTGTTTGAAGTGCCTACGTCAAAATCGGATTTTTTAAAAATTGAAAATGTATTTTGGCCCATGTAATAGCTCCTATACCACAAATGTGGTTCTTATCCAGGGTTTCGTACTATACGAACCACATTTGTGGTCCTTCAGTGTAACTTGTGGCTCCGGGTTATTTAGTGTATCACATTTGTGGTAGTTCATTGTAACTTACATGTTTCGTGCTATAACGATTATAAAAGGACATCAATTAATCCATTTTCTTATTTATTGTTAATTAAAGTTATTTGCAATAATTTTTGCCGATTTCGAAGCCCTAGGACCACAAATGTGGTGTAGGAAATTTACATGGGACCACAAATGTGGTGTAGGAAATTTACATGGGACCACAAATGTGGTGTAGGAAATTTACATGGGAACACAAATGTGGTGTAGGAAATTTACATGGGACCGCAAATGTGGTGTAGGAAATTTACATGGGACCACAAATGTGGTTATTGGTCATACAATGTGGATTTTTGTTGTGGGTATGTCGCAGGTTAAGATGATACATTTTCCTCATTAAAACTTTGATGGACATCATTTAAATTTTTAGCAAACTTCGAATTTTATTTTAGCAATTAAAAAATGATTAGATTTGTAATGGTTTAAGACGATTGTGTAGTAGACAATGAAAAAGTAATTTGTTTGTTTGGACCTAGGTGATTTTATACTTTACACTTTATATTATACCAATAGTTAACATACCTTTGTCAAGGAGTGGTAGTAATCTGCTGCTATATTTAGGGGGAAGCCAAGGCCAAGAGCTATTCATTGCATTCGAAGTAACATGAGACTTGGGTAGCCAGTAGCATATTCCCAGAAGAAAGTGATGTCCTGGATACTTTTGATTAATCCAACGACTCGCACAAGAGACAAAACGATCTGAGTTGCTTGTCATGATGGCTGCTCCTAGCCATCCCCCGTCTTTCATATCTTTGTGACTGTTTGATGGATCTTTTGGGTCATACTCACCTGCAACATCAAAAATATACTTTACTTAATTAAGTGTATTGTACTTTCACTGACTTTCCCAAACCAGTAAGAACCAGTTTGCAGATTCCTATTCCTACCACGAAAATTGATTCTAGTTAGTCAACAAGTCAATATTCTATCTATATCAATCCCTTCATTTTGATAACTAGGTTATGAATAGTATGTGAAATACTAATTATGCTAATAAGCACCCGGAATAATATACATAATAAAAAGTATTTTAATTTACTTTCTAAGTAAGTATACACAAAGTGGAATTTTTATAGAAATTGGAAACTTTTGATAATAAAAGTTTCGCAAGTGAGATTCGGAGAATTTTCACAAGTAATGAAAGTATCTTCATGGTTAATCATACTACGCTGTTACAAACCTGTGGGGTCCAAAGCGAGTATTCTACAGTCATCTTGTTTGATTTTTTTACGGCCCATTGCACATCTCCAAATTACCCCCGGCTCATATATGTTTACATGATTTTCTGATGTTGAGTTCGCTTTTGGAGCTCCAATGAGAATCCTACATATAAAAAAATAATTCATAGTAAACGTATAGTACTATTCAACTACTCAAGTACTATTACAGGTAAGAACTAACCATGCTGACAAAGGATCTGCATCATCGGATTTAGTTGTTGATCTCTCTAAAATATTAACGGAAAAGCCGAAATGAGAATTTCTTCCATCAAAGGAATTCGTTATAACAATAGGGTACTCTTCATCTATATTAAACGATTGTACTTGTTGCGTTTGCGTTCCAAGTAGAATACTCACAATCACTAGCTGCAAAATTCCATGAGATTGAAATGGGAACAAGAACAAGGTACATTTCTTAAACACAAAAGAGTCAGTCTCTCTCCTTTCACCAAACAATAATAACATCTTAGATTGTGGACGCTTCCCCGTACCTTTATTACGTCATAATAGTAATGAATAGTACTCCAATTCTAAAAGTATAACCCATTTTTATAATCTTAATTATTACTATCCCTAATTCTCATTTAGTAAATACAACTTTACAACATGAGACATGAACAACTCAATGCAATGGTCAAAATACTATGAAACAATAATAATATATTCATCTTGCAATTAATTAATACACTGTTACTGTGTGTATCTTCGACTACACAACGTAGTCAGTAACTTAACTGCAACTGATTTGCCACAAACTGTGGTTTAACATACATAATATGGTTTGCACTTTGCCCTAGCTCTAGCATAACGTTCATCGATTGCAAACACAAAAGTTCCTATATAAATTATCACCGTTATTGTTGAACCGTAGAATGTAGATATTTCTAGCTTCTGCCGGTTTGTATATCGATGTTCCTTCACGTTTATCTTAACCAAATAACAACAGAATAT
>JAQFYB010006640.1:0-11900 GCA_034694085.1 Pogonognathellus longicornis
TGGTAAAAGAAAAGGCATGTAAAAATCAAAAATGATAAATATTTATGGAGTGTGCAGTCCTTGTATTTAAAGTTACTTTAAAGTACTACTTCTGTGAATGTCTGTAACTGGCTACCTTGATACACATGCACTATACACAGTTTTCAATAATAAATGCTGATTTCAGCCATTTTCTGATTATGTAAACAAGATGGGTACACAATTTTTATGAGTGTTTCAACGTTGTACATAATACTGCCACCACGAATTATCGCACTTGTATTTTTCAAAAATTATTTTAGCATTTCCAATACTGTACATATTGGTTATTGTATTATTATTGTTTAGTGTATTTGGTACACTTACATTAAAGTATGCCTTTTCAGTCATTAATAAAGCAAGGCGAAGGCCAAACATACAATTAAAGCTTAACCGAACTGCAGCGTTGTGGGCAACACTTAGGTATACTAGGCCACCAACAAACAGCTTAAACAGTAAGGTAATTCACTTTCGAAAAGATTGACTACTTGTATTTTATATAGCATAAGTACATAGCTAGGTATTTATTGTCAGTGTCATATAGGTAGATGTAGTGTTTGTACGAACATTTACACATAAGATACACAGAAGTACCTACTCTAAAGTATAAAAGATGTAACAAACTAGTCGTTTGAGTGAAACTGCTGAAATTAACAAATACGATGATGTGGTGTAGGCAAATGACTTGACTGAACGAACGTGAGCTGAGCAGTCTCTCACTTTGTACTCCAACACTGTATTAACCCTATACTTATATTATAGTAAGGTACATGCTAGTAAGCGAGAAGCTGTGTAGCTGGCTGTGTTGTAGCCTACGATAACGTCACAGGTCTGAAGGAATGAGTTTTCTGGGAAAGTGATGAGAGAGAAATTAGGTAACCCTTTTACTACGACGGCTACCTTCAATAATAATGCAATGTGAGTAGTGCAATGAGCTTGAGTCGTGAAGATGCCCTTCGTTTCTTGCTAAGCATTCATCGCACAGAGCTAATACAAAGGGGAGTCAAGTCATTCCGTGATTTTTCTGAGACGACAGCAAATGACGACGACGGCCGCCGGAGAGATGAATGAAAAGAGATAGAAAGATGTTCTGTGGTGGTTTGGTGTGGTGCAATGCAGTTCAGTACATCATCCCTAACCAACACACAAGGTAAAGGATCTATCTCTGTATCTCTTTCTTACAGAAAAATAACGTGTTGTATAAAATACGTTATATGTGCCTATACCTTTACTACAACATAAATACTTTAAATTCACATAGTGAGACTCTCACTATGTGAATTTACTCATTGTGAGAGTATAAGTGCATATCAGTATGTGTGTATAATGTGTGCTACACAAGTATCTATCTACCTTAAACCATGTACGAGTAATTATTAGCTCTGAAACTAGAGGTATTGAGTGTGGAGTAAAGTGAAGTATATTGTACATGAAAAGATAACTTTTATAAGAAAACTTGAGGAAGAACTGAAGAAGGGTAGATAAAGGTATTGCCTTGCAGCAATGATGATGCCCCAAAACTACATCACTACAACAGCCGACCACAAAACTGACAAAAACACAACAGTCTTCTCTGGTATAGCCAATAACGTAGAAATAACCACCAGCATTATCAGAACTAAAGCCAATTTCAAGAAATAACTTATTCGCAAAATCATGAGTACAGACAAGTTTCTCACCGATTCCAGCAGCGACCTTGACTTTTTCTCTAATAGTATTCCACAGCTTTTTCTCATTTAAAAGATACTCAACTGCATATATAAACAGCATTTTTATTAGAGTAGAATATTATGCATGCACTTGTTGCTACTACACACTACAGGTATTAGAACTGCTTATTATCTTTTTCTCACTATAATTAAACATGCATACAACAAGGCACCCTTTGTAACTTAATCTTTATTTTACAATTTTCTCTAAATACCAATATTTTAATTTCAAATATAAGGCCAATCTTAAGAGACGCAGGACAGCGGATTGCATCGTTTGTCTTGGCTCACATTGCACAAGCAGCTAACCCAAAAGGCGTAAGCCATAATACCAATATAATATGTAATGTGTATGTAGTTAGTCAAGTATGTATTATTACACGAATTGAAACCTCTCCAGAAATGAGTCTGCAGGGTAATCAAGGCTTTTCAGTTTAAGAAACTGGTAACCTACTGAATTGATGTTAGTTTAGCTCTTGTGTGCAGCTGAATCTCCTCCTCCAACTTTGGCAGTGAATTGGCGGAGGGAACACTCTAAGACCGATGCGACCGCCGCCGCCGTAGAAACCCTAAACCCAAGAAGATGTAAACCATTTGAAAATGTAATAATATCTCAGGGTCAAGTTAAACTTTCGTTGGCAAATGGAATAGTTGCATATTGGCAAAACGAATGAATTAGAGACAAACCAAACCGCATCAGCTACAGCTATTAGTGCATTTGCAGCATGTAGTAACTAATAGCACCACTAAACTAAAGTAAAGTAAGTGAATATTTTGTATATTGTTTGTAAATTCATTCTATTGGGCTTTGTGTGTATTAACTAATACATTCCCCTGTAGTACCTACTCTTATTTTACTTTTCCAATATATACAAGTGAAATGACTGGGAGATCTATAGAATATTATGGTCGTACATACATTCAATATTTTTGCAAGAGCAGCAACGCAAAAAAATTGTTTCTTTCTTCACACAAACCTCAACTACTCACTAAAGGTTTTGCATTTAAGTATGGGCTCTTCAAACTGTTGTGTATAATGTAGCTACCACTAGTACGTACTTAGAAACAAGACTGAACTTCGTTTGAACACTATGGATCGCATAACCACTGATACTTGTTTCTTCACAGAAATCTTCTTGTGAAAATAACAGACACTCTTTTCCTAGGTACTCTTATATTATTTACTACGACTTATACAATACTTCTTCTACAATATACCAGTGTACTGTAAGTACACGTTACCACACATATTTCTCTGCATGCAGAAAGCATACATGCAGAAACGAGTATAAAAACACCATTGACATGGGACATGACTGACATGGTATCCAGATGTGTATTATTACTACACAACGCATTACACATAGACAGTAGACTGTGTACTAGACGAGACATGTTCATGAAACATTGGATGAATGTATTTTTTGTACTTTGTAAGTGAGTATAGGTACTGCGAATTAAATATTCTTATGTATTTATAAGTAAATTCTGGTAAAACTGCGCACATTATTACATTATGATCATAATGTTATATTTGTAGGTACATTTACCAGGAACACATATTGTATAGGTATTTGTGAGGCTTTCTTATACTATAATATGGGTAGCGAAGGTTTTCCAGTGAACAAAGAATAAAAATAAAGTCAGAGTATGTAGAACTAGTAGACGAGGACTTGTAGCATAGAGGTTGAAAAGTAGCTTTTTCCCCTGGGTGGGATTGTCATCATTTACAAACCCATAATAATAATGACAGTCAATTGATAATACAGCACAGTCTGTACGAGTAAATCGTTTAAAAAAACTTCAGTAGAAAAGCTACCTTTTAAGTATATAGCACGTCTTACCTTAGAAATTAAATATACAACTACTTCAGAAGATTCATTAATAACCTAATGTACAATAAGATGTCAAATTGAGCAAAAATTGCTGAAAACTTGAGCGAAATGTTGTTTGGTGGTCCTTAAGAACTGACAGCATTAACAGTAGCGTCAAGTGCATGGAAGGTGAATATTAGCGAATCTCTCAACTTTGTATATTATTATTTGCAAAATAACTCTTAGTGCTGGGAATATTGTAATCGTTTGTAGTAAGAATATTATAATCACTTTAGTGCAATAGTGTTAGCCTTAGCGTTTGAAGATTAGATAAATGGTGAATGTATGCATTTCTTATTCAAGATATGAATGTATTTTTCCTGTTATTATTATTATTCGTGATCTAGACGAAGCTTTCGTTGAAGTTAATGTTGATAGTGTTGGTGGAAATTATTTCTGAAAACCAATTTCTTGGGTGAGAGTTAAGATTATTCTCCAAAAAGCGCGACATTAGGCAAGTGACTCATTTAGGTGAGTTGGAGCAAAGGAGAAAAAATAAATTGCTCCTGAGCAATTTGTACATACATGATTATCTCGTCAAAATTGCAATATTTACGACTCACTTGAACATTACGTGCGCGGAGCAGGACAAGTCCTCGGCAACCAACAACCTCCTCCTCCTCCGCTGATTCCTGCTCAACTGAAGACGCATCATGTTCCTTTCGTGAGTGAGATATCATGAGGATATTATTAACTCCAATCTTGCCTCGAAGTTCATTATTTTTCGAGGACGATTTGAAATAATAGATTTTCGTTAGCGATTATTATTGTAGCTACTAGCTCAGTATGTGTTTCTGTTGTAGAGAAACAAGTTTATTTATTTAGTTGATCTGGGGATGTACTTTACATAATGTAAAAACTCAACTAAATAAAAAGAAATGAAAATACTGTCATGATGGCAATCCAGAGAGGAGGCGTGTGATGAAAAAGTATCAACCACACATGTCACATTACTAACAAGTAAAGAATGCTTCAAGCTAAATTATAATTCAGCAGAATACTTCTGGATTGTAATAGCAACATACTTTTCTACTTTCGTGCTCGTAGTTATATACTTGTACCTTATATGCCAACATGAATGAATCAGACTTCGACTTTACCAACAAAAGTGTAACGAACTATACATTGTAGAACTAGTAAAAGTCGCAAATTGTACATAATCTATGGGTATAAAGTTTATACACATGAAATGTTCGTCAACAATTTAACCTACCGACTGCACTTTTTGCCCTATACAGAAAAAGGTTGATTCTAATTATTATCATTTCTTGTATTGACTGTCATTTTCTACGACCTCGTTGATTAGTAAGTCATGTCAACCATTTTAAGTTCACCTAATCAGGATTTCAAAAATTTGCAACAAAGGAATGGTATCATTTTTGGTGATTAAATTTGTAGCAATATGTACCTTACAGAGTTTGGACCTTGTAAAACTTAAGCAGGAAGTGATATTAGTAGATATAATGCTAATTGAAAAGTGGTTATATGAATGAAAATTACGGAAACTGACCTACCCAGGAAATTATTTGATTGTGTCCTTAGAAATAATTTGGGAGTATCTAAAACATGAACTACCCATCATCGACTCCATTACAAACAAAGTTCACAAGAGTTGCTAATTGAATTATTTGTATAAGTATTTCTGTCTGCAACAAACTTTGCCCTTGCTTTTTATTGGAAGTATACAGCTATGAGTGTCAATATTATTTCAAAGAGAACTTTGTTCAACTGAAATTGCAGAGTGAATTATAATTTATAATTGAGTTCGTACAAGAAACAACACACGTTCATATTACACAATGCTCGCTGTGGTTACCGAAATCCTCCCTTGTAAGAAAAATTTATTACAGGTGAAAATTGGACAGTTATTATGCACAAGACCTTGATACACAAAGAAATGACTAAAAAGCAGCAGACATGGGTTATTTGACTTCATTCTTAGTACCTATCACGTCTTATAACGAATTATTGCAACCAAACCACGAGGAATGACTCCTCTGGTCACTGGACCTGCTCCCTCTCATTTTAATCTTTTTCATTCATGTTTTATCTCAAATTCACATACACTGCACTCACACGCATGCATACATACAGCTCTGTATTTTAAAGTTAACTTATACTTAATATATTTCGTCCCTGGTGTTAACAAATATTATCGAAGATAGTGGTCTGGTTCTAAAGAAGGTAAAATGTACTCATGAATGAATGCAAGCTAACTGACAACAAATAAGATACCTAGAACTTTAAGACCCAACACAAGTCGATCAAACCAGACCCTTCCATTCCATGCAGCCACATTCAAGTTACAGAACAAAAAATCGGAAACGGAAATGAAAAAACATAAGGAGAGAAGTCTGCTGGTACATGGGATACACGATACACTGTATTATAACTCGTATAAGAATGAATCAAGTTAAAGTTGATTATTTGGTGTGCTTTGTCACAGACGGGCTTCTTTTTCCATCTGAACAAGTTCATTCATTCTTTCAATACTAAATACAAGTCCAGGCAGCCCTGCTTCATTTTCCTGCCTGCAAAATCATTAAACTCTTGTGCAATGCCTTTGCCCTCTTGTACATACACACAGCACAACATCAAAAATATCCATTAATACACATGAATTATAATTTGTATGAATTCCAAGAATATTTTTAAAGATAGTAAGCAAATGTAGTGTAAAAACAGAAAGCATATTATTGAAAAAATGTTATCACTTTTTGTTTAAACCGTTAATAAGAATGACAATTCTGAGATTTCTGTCCACACTCCAATTGTTTTATCACAGACACTTGTCCCTTTGTTTACTTATTTACACAAACAGTATATAGTGCATGATAAAACTACATACATTGTAAGTTTTTACACTCTCCGAATAATAATTCTGTATGTATAAAGCTACGTGCACTACGTGTATGAGTGCATACTAGGGTAGATACAAAGGGTAGAGTAGAATAGAACAGGTATCACCGGAAACAATAAAAAAACAAAGTCACCTACGATAATGTTGCACCCTTTCTGCTGTAATGTAAAACTGACATCAGTAATAACAAAATTACTAACTGCCAAAAAGGAATTCATATCTTTACATAAAGGAAGCTGTTAAAACCCTAGAAATCAACTGCGTAGCTTCAGAAAGGAGTATCAAACTTTGCATACAAAGATAGCAATCGTCTTTTCAATGCAATTTTACTTTATTTTTTACTCCCCCACAAAGGGCCAAGGTAATAGAAAACTGGTCCGGTAATATATTTTTTAAGTCCTTGTAAAATACGTGTTGGCTAATCTCCGGTTTAAAGCGAAAAAACGACATAATATACGTATTACACTCTAACACAAAGAATAAATGTATAAATACAGCCGTTGAGAAGATAATCACATATCGTGACTAGAGTCTTGATTTTAGTAAAATACTTCTCCTACTGCAAACGGAAAGCTTTAGGTACATTACATCATACAGATACTCCTTTGATGCTAATGTTAATCAACTGTGTATAAAATTATTATTATAAGGTTTGCAAAGCAATGAGAGGGGAAGAGCAAGAGAATTGATTTAACCTGTAAATTGTATATTGGTATAAGGTATTAGTGTAGTAGAAGCAGAATTAGAGCATAATATACTTATTATAGATATGTATTATTATTATTACGTATCTCCGTGCATCTCCTATCTGTTAGCATTCATACATAAATCAAGAAAGTGTACAAGAGCAGGTTGCAAGTGCACAAAGCACATTTGAGTAGCCCAGCAGTGTCAAAATGTGGTGGCTGTGTTCTGACGAGTCTTGTGTTTCCTCCCTACTGGTACTTATCAATCGTGGGAACTGTTTCAAGACGACTCCTCAAAGAACAAGAAGAGAAGGGTCCATCGACTCGTCTTCTTCTTCTTCATGAGTAAAATGTGCATGAGTAAAATGTTCTTTCTAGTCTTCCAGGATAACCATACACTTACATATACATGCACCGACAGTCCGACCATACAAACAGGAATCGACTTCATATCTAAATGTGACGTGATTCCAGAGCAATTCTACGAATCCACGGTACATCTCTACTACACTCCTTTTAACAAAACTCATGTTCACCAAAAAGAGTAAGACAAGTCCAAAGGCTATGAATACAGTTACTGCCTTCTTATAGTGTAAAGTCCCTTGTGTGAAAAATAAACTCTGTATAATACCAACATTGCCCGTACATCTGTACAAAATACACTACGTTTGCTATATAGGTGTATTATAGATTTCTCAAGATATATTTACAAAGGTAAAGTTAAATAAAATTTATTATTATACTATGTGTACGAATGCACAGATATATTCAAGGTTCATTCGTCCAACACCAGCAGTTACTACCAGAAACATGATGCAGGGACGTTTTGTCCCAAGTCAAAACGAAAGATACCAATAATAATACAGCTATATAATGTTATGCGTTATGTTATGTAAGAATATCAAGAACACTCTTCTGTGTGTGTTTGTAGTAAAAAGATGGAGAGAGAGAAAAGAGAAGGGCCTTCTCTTCTTTCTTCTTCTTGCTAGGGTACTTCTACACAACATAAGCAGAGCACATCTTCTGGGGCAACAACAGCTGGCCAACGGGAAGACTCAAAACACTTGTGTTTCCTGAACAAGGATCAAATCGAAGGCTACTACTTGTTCAATGTGAAATAGAATTTTGAGTTGTGCTGTGGAGAAACAGTAGCACAACCACTAGCTCTGTCTAATCTTCTTGTCTGCTTATTTTAGATACCTACATACTAAATATGTACACCAGGGCATTCAATACTGTCTTAGTTAGTCTTTAGGAAGAACACAGCGCTTCCTGATGAGATTCGATTTGATGAGACGCAACTCACTCTCTCAAGTCTTCTTGTATCCAACATTTAAGGGAGCCCAAACAAACAAAATAATGTACACACTTGTATGTATAAGTATTAAGTATGTATATAGACATAATATCATACAAGTTCATAAAACAGACTCTTTCTCCAAGCTGCACATGATTTCCACCACCACCGCCATACGGTTATTAGGAAGGCCAGGCTAGTCATCAGGCTACACAGACAAACCTTAAAAGAACCCTACATTAATAGCAAGTGTTCTTTCTGAGTACCGGGTGTGATTATATAAAATCATGCAATATTACTTAGGTACATGTCAATCCAAGTACAATCCCAGTATTATTCGGTTATATATACAATTCAAGATACATGTAAGGGATGGATGAAAAGTATAAAACCTTGAAATAAAAAGACCGTATAATGATGCATGCTGTTTGTTTGTGTTCCAATAGAAGCAGATTTAAAAAGAAACAAGTGCAGCAATGTTACTAATAGCTATAAGACCTTCGCTGATTTCAAGAAGATACAAACGAAGTTTTGAAGCGGAAGTGGCATTTAGCACATATTTATCGCACCTGCAGGAAATAAGAATTATATAGTACCTACAATTAGAATATTATAAGCCAGAGTAGTTTTTTACGACTGCATATCATCAATCAAATAATCATTCACAGCACATTTTAGCATAGATAGTTATTGCAAATTACAGGGGAATAATAATAATCATCAGAAATGTTTCATGATTATTCATTTTGTTGTTTTTTCTTCTTCATGAGTAATGTGCAAATATATTGAAAATTTTGATTTCTAAATGCAAAATCACAAAATAAAGGATATGATCCATTAAAAAACCTTACTGCTATATTGATAAAATTTGTGTTGTTTCGAATCTTAGTAACAATCAGGATCAGAACTAAAGTGTTTGCTTGAACAGCTTTTTTACTGACTTGTTTCTGAAGGAGGGATGGAGAATCTAATTTAGTTCTTTTAGCACTTACGGGTCAACACAAGTCAACCAACTAACAGCACGGTAAAACAACTGAAGCTTTGCACCCCACTGTAATAACTGTACCTTGCACTTTCTCAGATTTTCTCTGTTTTGTGTACAAATACGACAGGTACCAATACACCACATATCATATACATGTGTATACAATATGCAGTTATACTGTATATAAAGTAAATGCACTCTTGATTTCATCTTCCCACGCTACGCCTGCATCTCTTACGACATCATGCATACACGCACTACTGTACTGCTCTAGTTCACCCTGCACATGTACTGTACACCTTGCATCATGTAAATAAAGGTACAGGTAACCCGACTCCTTTAATTCTATCGTGTATGTACTCTACACACATCTATGCGTATAAAATCCTATTTTATGAAGGTAATAATGAAAACAAGAGAATTAGAATCTGGGAAAAGCTCCTGGAAGCTGGATACACATTGCCTGTTGTGACTCCATGACAAATACTCAATAATTAATCTTTTCTCACCACCTGAGGAAAAGCGAAAGAGTACAAGAGACAGGGAGGGAGAGAAAAAATCGGGTTATTATATTCTTATAAACAAGAAACAACACAGTCTCAGTGTGCACTATGTACTTTACATTGTCAAGGTAGCTCTATGCGTTGGAGCGGAGCAGTAGTATCCGACCATTTGTATTTTGTATTCTTTTCATAATGACTCTGCTGGATTCACCGCTTGATGGATAAACTGAACTCAAGCAGACGAGTTGAACTCACTTCACGGCTCTTCACATCATCAAAGCAAAGCCCAATTTAATCAAATCAAATCACACACAAGAATCTTCATTCAACCTATACGCACAAATCCGACAGCTCAAAAGAAACCAGGCTGACAATTATAATGTGCATCCCAAGGCTTCATCAATGTTCTCTTTCTTATATGACAATGGTACTACAAATCGTCCTCTCATCATTGTAGGCACTTATGCACAATATGCCTATCTATACTGTACATGTGTATAATAATATAAGAATGTATAATGTGTATTGTGTATTAATACAAAGACAGTGAGAGATAGCAGTATACATTTTCGTGGTTTTCTGATGGTTACTTATCTTTTTCTTTTACATTGAGATTCTCTTTCTTATATTGTAAGAGTAAAGCAATTTAACAGATAGAATAGAATTAAGAATGGGTAATAATACACGAATGATCGTCATAATATCGAGAAAAACTTCGCTCTTCTCTTCAACAGTTAATGCTGTAGTGATACTACTAATCATACGTTAAGTGCACCATCCAATGTACTGGACACTACCACTCTACGTACAACATGCTACCCATTCAGGTAGAAAACTTTTATTTTCTTGTTAAAATGTAAACGCGGTGAGCTTAAGATAATTTCATGCCCACTGCAACAATAAGACGTACAAATACACAGAGGTAATTGTAATACTACAAGAAAAAAATACGTACCTACCTATATACATGCACAACCTGACACAAAAGCCAAGCTGTACAATATTATGGAACCACATTATGTGTTTGTATATGAATCTTTAGTATTTAGTTGTAATAGATATCACAGAATTTTGAACCAAGAATTTGTTATCTAATCTAGAGTGCGATCTCCGCTCTACTCTGTGCCGTAGTATCAGAAAATGTGATTTCGGTTACAGAATTATAGGTATGTATATATAGTGCAATAGTGTTACAGAAAGACTGCAATGTAATAATGAAGAAAACGTATTCGAATTCTACGCATTTACAGACACGTAGGATTCAGTACAGCAAATGTGTTTCTAAACACTGCCCCTTCTTCTGCTTAGGACAATCTTCAGTGAAAACATGAATTACAGTCCGTTTAGTTAACACAACTATAAAGGTCTAAAGGTAACTCACAGGTGAACTTGGTTCAGTATCATCCTTGTGAAGTACGAAAGGTAGTATTGTTCTCAGTCGTATAATCCATCTAAACGTTTAAGTTTTATAGGTAGACAGTTTTCAGACAGTTTTTCGTGTGTTGGGAAGGAAAGGACCACAACACGAAAGGGAAATGTTAAATGGGAACTTAGACTATACTATGTGTCAGTGTGTGTACTACATGTACATATCATATCCCACTATACCAGAATATATTTTATACTCGCACTCGCTAACTTTTCACAAAAGCCAAGAGCCATGCCTGCAGCCAGCCAACGCACTGCCGTACAAATACAAAGCCTACTCGGATCCATGAATGAATGAAAACTGTCGATAGCCGTTGAAACACATTTCATACACCAAGTCAACAGTTTCAAAGTTATATTCTCTGTACTGCAAGATTTTACTTTAAAGGAAGTATTACTTAATTTCTCTCATCATATAGACAAATGTCCAAACAAAATTCAGCATTTTCTTGGCCCATGACTACATGTACAAATTAAGTGTGCAGTTGCACGATTACTATTCCCTGTCTTTACATAATAGAATCTCTTACCCGATTTTAC
>JAQFYB010006641.1:0-11899 GCA_034694085.1 Pogonognathellus longicornis
TTTTGCAATAAAGTGGATGTCCGAGAAGGGGTGGGGGTATCAAAATTCGGACAAAAGTGGACAAAGGGGGGGTGGGGTCCAAAAATGGTCAAAAAACGCGGACATCCTTTATGGATAGCCCCTTACACAAGCAAAAGCAACTTATGCAACCTACATACAACCTATGCTACACTCATGCTTTTGCTGCATGATGGTTTTACACGTTCTTTGCTTGTATATAGTTATTTCTGCAATCTTTTTCCTTATTTATAAAAAAATTAATGAATACTGAATATATACGTACCTTAGTTATTAAAATCAGTGAATTGTTCTAGAAACAATTATCTCTGACTTCCTCGAAGATAGTAGATATGCGTTCGATTAGTCCGATAGTGTCTTCTGGACCTGAAAACACAATAAATACGTCAATGTTATATCATATTGTACACAACCCAAAAAAACTATCTAAGATTGCATGCTACATGCACTACGATGAGCTGGAAATGCATATCAAGATTTACGAATTGATTTTTACCATTTTGGCAATTGGGAGTGAATTGTGAAAGGGTGAATGAAAATAATATATTTAAGTTCGGGATTCTAAATAAAAATCAAACAAATACGTCGTCCAAGGATACTGATTACCTTTGTAAATCAGTAACCACTTGAATCATAGCTATTTTAATTTGATTTGATTTGTAATAAAACTGAATGTAATAACCAATGCAGAAAGGCAGCAGGTTTCTTTAAAATCTTTTGCGTTTATTTTGGTTGAATATTTTGAAATACATGATAGTTACGAATCGAAAACCACAAAAATTAAATTTAATAACATCTCTTTACGTTACGATTGATTAAAACACCACAATTCAGTAACTTCTTCATCAGCTGCAAGATGATGCTGTGAAAGAAGATTGTTTACATTTAGAACATAGCTTAACACATAAGAGTTTACGATATTATCATATAACTTTGGTATACTGAAAACTGAACGTAATAATCAGTATCTACTGTAATCAATACAGGTAAAATACTACTACCACTACATACAACATTATTTTCAAAAAACTTAAGACAGTCAACTCAACACAATAAGGATCGTGAAGGTTTTTGCTGTTTTAAAGGAAACAAAATCATGCGATTGCGATTAGTTTTGCACGTCATATCTGGAATCGAAGATAATAAATGTAATACAATAATATAAGATGGAATGTAATCAGTTGGATTCTGAAACTCTTCTCTTGACCAGATTAAAAGACTGAGAACTTAATAAAGCTTCCGTTCGAAGCCATAACGAAGAAGGATCGTTTTCTAAATTTCCGCTGTCCTTATCACAATTCAGTTCAGATAAAAGTTGCTCCATTTCTAACATTTTTGCCCTATCTTCGTCAACATGACTTGCATGAACAAGATTCTCCTCAGGCACTGAACATTCCTTAATTAAGGTCACTTTAGATTCTGTCACTACATCTAAAACGGATGAATTTTGCTCTGCTGAAACCTGCTCCTCTACCACGGTAGGTAGTTCAACTTTACTCTCTTGTACCTCAGAACTAACATTACACATATCAAAATCTGACACTGAAAAATCACTGACAATTATCGGTGGCTGTACATGGTGATCTTTGTTAATATTTTCCATGTCTCCTATTTTACAATCAGTTTCGCTTCTATTTTCAACTACGTCCTCTAATAGTACAGTTCCATTATTGTCTGTCATGTTTCCATTCTCTTCGTTTCCACCAGCTCGCAGCGCAATGTCTCTATTTGGTATTCGATTTAAGTGCATCTCTACTAAACTAATTTTTCTCACCATGTCTGCGATTGAATCATCTAATTTCTCTTCTTGCGCAGTCCACTGAGAAGTAGGAATAGGTAAAATAGTCGGGGGTAAAACAGTTGTTTCTGCAGACTCTTGCCACCCGGGAGCAGTAATCTCACATATACTTTTCCGTCTTTCTATTTCTTTAATATGCTTTTCTAGCTCTACTATGTTGTTGGCGGGTAGACCGTTTGCGGTGCTACTACTGTCTGAAGAACCCGGACTGAGAGTGTCTCCTTTATTCCCGAATATGTTTGATAGCTCTACACGCCCAAACCGACGTTTCCTTGTATTCGGAGCATCATCTGATATGGATGTAAGCGAAGAGTGCGGGGATGGCGGATTTGAATATTTTCTTCCAGTATCAAATTCTAGATTTAAAGAATTAGTTAACCATTTAGGATCTATATCTTCACTTTCATATGTCTTCTTTTTCCATCCATTTAGGAACCTGTCTTGCGCTTTTCCATGCTGAATTTCTCCTACAGGAACTGAATTGGCTCCGGCACATTCTAAATCCGAAAATGAAGATCGCAGCCAAACCTTTGACCAATAATGAACATAACAATTACATTGTGGTTTCACTTATTCATAAAAAAAATTAATTATACGAATAATTCTGCAATAAATGTTATACATTATCGGCAATTTTGGACGGTTGTCCTATTTGGTCTAATCCTCCATCAAGACTTAAACTGAATTCATTTTTAAAAACAAGCGGATCTATTTCTTCTGTTATTTCCTGAGCCATTTCCAATACATCTACAGGATTAGGAGGCCAACTATAAACGGTATACACAAAAATAGTAAAAATTAACAAATCAAAATTGCAAAAAACAAATCAAAGTTATTTTTGATAGTTTCCATTTGAACTATAAAATTACTCACCCTGGAATAATTAAGCGTGTTGCAAGAAGGTCGTACAAGTTAGGTAATGTCGCCCTTAAATCAGGAGTAGAGAGACCACAATACCAACGTAATTGGGCTATATTTTTATTCAGAAGGTAAATAGCATATATTGAGTAAACGTCCTTTCGTCCCCGAAAATATAAAGGAAACTCTCTTTCCTTATCTGGAATTTGGGTGGTTATATGATCTACAATTCTTGTTCGCGAACCGAAGTGTCTAATAGGATAACGTAATGGAATGCCCAGGAAAAAACTTAGCATTGCAATCATATGAGCTGTATATCCCAACGCAACGGATATTTGACCCCCTCCTTCATTGCCGTAGTCCTCAGCATTGGGTAATTGAACTTCATTTATTGAATATTTTTTGGCCCCTGATACCTGTATTAAAACATTATATCAATGATTGGCTTGTATGTTTGCTATTAGTTTATTATGTTTAACAATCACTTACCAGATGCATGGGATAAATAACTAGTAATTCCGATATTAGTTGCCTTTTTCTTAAAGTTAAGCGACATAATAGTTGAGATAGTCGTTGACGTTTATCTTGTAATTTATTTTTCATATCTCTAAATCGCTCACGTTCTTTAGTGAGAGCGTGAGCTCGAGAAAAAAGATCTTCAGAAATATCTTCCATTCCAAGAGCTTCCTTCTTTAGTCTTTGAATTCGTGTTACAGCTCTGCTTTTTTCACTATACAAACCATTGACTCTTAATTTCATAGCTTCGATTTCTTCTTTCAGCCTAATTTTAGTTTTTCCTTGTTGTATTCTAAGAGAGAGACTTGGGTGTAGTGGAGAATGAGAAAATGATGAAGATCCTGCTACTTCCGTTGAGTATCCATATAGACTTATATCTGCTTTCAGTTTTCTGGCCAAATCCAACTTGAACAAAAAATTATTTTAATATTACATTACTTTGCCATGAACAATCTTCTGATGAAATGTTAATTACTAGAATATGCAATATCATAATAATCTCCTTCATATATACTTACTTCTTCCAGCACCGACCTTTGTACTCTGTGCAATGCCAGCAAAGTTTTAATAGTATATGAGCCCCTGCAGAGATTTGAAGACATTTGAAACTGAAGATATCTTTTAGGTACTACTGGTTGAGACCGTAAACTCCCCAACGCAGTAAAAAATCCATATGGAGTACGAAAACAGATGGTGTTTACTTCAAAATCGCTAATTTTCCATCGCCATTTTCTTCCTAAATAATGAAGGCCATTAAAGACAACACCCCATGTCACGATGGGTCTTCCACTGCCAGCCCATATTCTTACTACACATCCAGGAGCTGAGAGTCGAATTAAATCTGGCATTTGTCTCAATTCGATTTCTTTCCAGGTTAGCACCCTACCACCCTGTAGCCGTTCGCTTGTGAAGAACGGCACAGACATAGGCTTTAAATGAAGTGTATAATATACTTCGCTTTCATCGTCACTAAGCTCCAAATTTACTCCTAGTATTTGTATAAGATTCCTCAGTCGTATCTGCAATCAAACAAAATGATAACCGATATAAATAACTCAAACTATAAATAGATATCAAAGTCAATATAAAGCATGTCGTAAAGTCGAAGTCCAATCTTTCAATTCCCGTTCTTTAAGTAAACTTTCAAATAAATTATATCTAAGAAATACAAATGTTTTAATACAAAAAGGTAAACAATGGCACAAAATAAAATGTAGGCCATTGCATTGGTCTTTGCGAGTCTACGCGTGCAAAACTGCCATTTGCGTGTATGTCGATCAAGTCAGCTCAGTCAGCTGACTATGGTTAACTGTAAATATTTATTTTTCTCACTGACATTGACAGGGGAGTCAAGAAATGACAACAGATGGTTGCCAAACAAAACTTATGATGTAGGACTGCCAATAATTGGCAGTGTGAACAAACATTTATTTTAAATGTCCAGAACATTGCCGATGATTACTTGATATTCCTTCCTATAAATTATAGTAATATGATAATTATTTGTATGACCAATTATTATTTTTTATTACATCGTTAAAGCTTGTTTGATAAAATACTAATGATGATGAAGGCATTCCAGTTTCAAATGATAGTCAACATTATAGCCATAGATGACCGAATTTTTGAAAGTTACAAGTTGTAGAAATAAAAAAATCAAGAAAAGTCATTCTCATAAGGAAAGTTAGTAAACAAATGTCAAGACTCAAGACATGAGCCACATCTACACAAATTATAAGTAAGATTTAAACTTTTAAATATAATTTTACCTGCTGAGACGCTAATGGGATCCAATCTTTGTGTCTCGGATCCGAGCGTTGATACACTAAAACTGACATTCTAAAAAGATTTTTCAGTTAAAATTAATTTTTAGATTTTATTGTATTTTTGTTGTGTACAGTTTATCCTACATTTTGACTAACCCGCAAAGACTGCCACGATCACAGTTTAGTTTTGCTTTACACGATCAACTGCAAGGGAGACAAATATTTCACTGCTTTCAGCGCCCCCATCGTTCCTTTGCTCTTAAATCCTCGAGTTGTACTGAGCCGGTGAAAAAGTACTTCCAAAATTTTGGAAAATTTCATTGAATTTTTTGATTACTTCCAGTTGAAATTACAGTCATGGCTTTAGGAGATTTGTCTTCAGCCGCTGGGTTAAAGAAACTTAACGAGACTTTGAGGAATCGCAGTTATCTTGAAGGGTAAGTTGTCTTGTTTTTTGCAATCTGTCTTCACAATCAACATACAGTATCACCGCACGGGGATACCAATAATTGGAATGAAACGTGTTTCGTGTTCGTGTGCATTTGTTTCTTTAGAGAAAGTTAAGATTTGCACAGACCTTGTGTGAAATTTTAATGTTTCAAAATTGAATTTGATGGCTCAATCACTTATTTCAATGTTTTTAAAGCACTTTACAACTAAATGACAACGCAACTTTGCGGCGGATTAAACTGGTATGGTAAATATTCAGACATCAGATCAGATGTTCTCTGGATTGTGTGAATATTTTGGAAATTCGGCATCCCCGACCCTACTCCCCACCTGATACAACTGTATTTTAACGATTGATGATTCAAGGTATTAAATAATTTTTATTTGTGTAACAGATATCAACCCAGCAAAGCTGACACGGCTGCATTTGATTCCATCAAAACTGCTCCAAATGGAAAAGATTATCCTCATGCTCTTCGTTGGTAAGCCGATTATACAATGTACAAATCTATGATGTTGACATCATTGTCTAAAAAAGAAAAAGTATATATAGGACATATGAGTAGTTGAACTAATTAGTTATTCAAAAGTATTAATTGTGAATTGATCATATTATGTTTAATTCATTTTACAAATATTAAATCTACAGGTACAATCATATCAAAAGTTTCGGTGATCTGAGAAAGCAATTTCCTGGCGCTGCACCTGCTGCCGCTTCTAAAGCCGCTGATGATGACGATGACGTAGATCTTTTTGGCTCTGACGAAGAGGTTAGTGGTAGACTTTGTAATAAACTGAAAGTTTCAGTCTAGTTTAGAAAGTATTTTTATGTATGAATTACGATCATATACACGATGCCAATGGAACAAAAATTCTAACGAATTGTTCGGCATCTTTTATAATTAAGGTCAGATTTCACCGTGCTTCGGCAAAGCGCGTTTAACTAACTTTAGCAATAATTACAGCTGTACTTATTTATATTTCTTTAAATGGTTGTAATAATAGGAGGATAGCAATGCGGCTGCCATCCGTGAACAGCGTCTCAAAGAGTACGCTGATAAGAAGACAAAGAAGCCAGGTCCAATTGCAAAATCCAGCATTGTTTTAGATGTGAAGCCCTGGGACGATGAAACCGACATGAAAGAGATGGAAAAATTAGTCCGTAGCATCCAGATGGACGGACTTGTTTGGGGAGCCTGTGAGTAAATTATAGTATTCGTATATTTAATTACTGGAAATTCTTCTTATTCACTTTGACATTTTTTTTACAATTATTCCAGCTAAACTTGTACCTGTTGGCTACGGTATCAATAAGCTACAGATTATTTTAGTTTGTGAGGATGAAAAAGTATCTATTGAACAATTGACGGAAGATATTCAAGCTTTTGAAGACTTCGTTCAGTCTGTCGATGTAAGTGAAACATAATTCATTGGCCTAGTTTGGAAATATGAAACAATAATGTGTTCAATTTCGCTAACCTCCTAACCTTAAGTAATTTTATTTGCTGTTTTAAATCCACTCTAATGCAACTTTTTATTCTATGTTCAGGTTGCTGCTTTCAACAAGATTTAAATCGCTCCTGAATAATTATTAAGCTCCGTGGAATGTCTTTTTGCTAAATTACCTAACAGGTGTGCCTTCGTCCAGCCAGTTATTGACTTAATTTACAATTGTGTTTTATGTAATCATAAAACTGAAATAATAAATGATCAGTTCAATTCGATGCTGGAAAGAGATAATTTTATTTCTGCCTTTCAGCACCGCTGAATGAAGGTTGCATAACACATTAATGAGTCAACTCAACACGGTAAAGTCTTAAGTAATAGAATATGTGTAGACTGTTGTTTATATACACGGTAGCCAGATTACTTTAGTAGTTTGCCATGCATGGAGTAATTAAGATGAAGTGATGACGTCAATGATACCAAGCAAGTCAGTAAAATAACGCAGCTCATGGTCTTAGCGCTAACATGTTAATATTAGTATTCCGGTCGTAAAACACGGATGTAACGGATAAAGCAGGCGTTAGAAGTTTTTGAAATCTTGTACCTACCACTACGAAAACTTGTAAATTGTAAGCTATAAAATCCGTAGAAATGCACTCAGCGTGTATTTCTACGGAATCTTAGTATATTTTCAGAAACATCTTTATCACTTGGCCACAAGCAGCAGGATACAGATAGTTTGATGTACATAAAAAATCTGTAGTACTAATAAATATCCCGATTCATAATAGAAGTGACCAAATAGACACATTTATACTTAACCTATGGACGTAAGAAACGGCAAATTAAAATTGATGCATGGCTAATGTTATGATTCATTCATGATAAATCAAAAACACGGGAACGATCTATGCTCTTTGAGATCTATTGTTTAATGTCTCATCGAAAAAACTTTATGGAACAATCTGATCGATGATCTTTTATTCCAGATTATCCAGATCCTGGATGACTTCATCAAATCATTTCCTAAAGCTAAATTCATGAGTGTTCAATCGACAAAAGCAGAGTGTACGCAGCACAATAGGTTCCTTCGTATCTTGCTCTCAGGCATAAAATGTTATACTGCATTACAACCTACACTTTTACGCTGTGAGACTGTGACACATCCAGTAAGAAATTTGGTGTGATACACACAATCACTTTAAAGTCATTGTTATATCTAGGTGTAATATTTTGAACACCTTATTACCTTGGGACAAACAATTATGTCATAAGTTTGCAACTGACATGAGAGTGACTTATGGCATAAATTTGAGTTATTTTCGATTGAAATATCGTGAGACTTTAGCTATTTATGGCAGGGTGTGTACATCAATTTGAAATAGTTTGTCATGTAAGTAAAACAGGCCATGTTAAAATGTAGCAAGTTAGAACAAGCCGGCCGGTGAGTTTAGTAAGTGTTATAAATGACTTGTTTTATGTTTGCATCCAACTATTTACTTGTCAATAGCCTAAACCTAACTTTTTACTTTCGCGAAACTCAAGCTCAAATTTTATGAACAGCTTAGCTATACAAAAATTTGATTCTGAGAGTTCGATTTTACGTTCAAATGGTCTATAGGTATTAATAAAATTATTTTTACCTTGAATATCACGAAATAGTGAAAAAAACGTTTACTTGTCAAATTGTCATCGAAAAAGGGTTTGCCTTTACTAGAGTGGAACAACGCCTAAGTGTATTATGCACTCTTATAACCTTCGTTCAAAAAACATTTCCTAATTTATGGCGTCAGCAACACCGTCATCAGCAGTCAGCACACTTTACTAGTTGACTTAATAAATGACTCGTTGCAACACATCTGCCCTTTAAAACTATAGTTAGTTATACTGTGCACATTCTGTACAGAAGAATTGTATACATTCTATATAGAAAAGAAACTTAATATATTATGTAGAATCTAAAGTGGTTACTTTACATGTCATGATTTCATTGTATTACCATAACCGACAAAGTATTAGAGGCAAAGTCGCCCACAGACTTTCATTGTCACTGTCAGATATGTACTAAGGTAGTAGTAGTAATAAGGTAAGTCAAGAGTCAAGCTTGATTTATAAAAAGACTATAAGTACCTAGATAGTATTACACTCACAATCGTATTGCGGTATTGTTATTATTATCTCAAACTGCTCACTAGAATTAAACATCACTTAAGCTGTAGTTGTTTTATCCTTATCCCGACTCATAGTGAAATTCCAACTTCCACTTGGCAGTTTAGCGAAATTGTTATGATGCATGCGAAATTACATGCGAATAATAAATACCTACCCATCTATAGATATGCGCCACAGGAATCTCTCATGAAAATCCGGTCATCTTGTAGGTGTATGAATGAGTAAGTCTGTTATACTTGTATACTAATGTAGTGGAGTAAAATACACATAGGTATACATAATGAAATGAGCAAAGCACAATATGTGTACAATTAAGACAAGACAGGTACAAGGCGTTACCTTTCTTAGCGTTACATGTGTGGTTTTACGTACATCTTGCCTTCTATACTTTGCACCTCAGGTTATTATGCATAAAGGTACACCCAGTGTGTGCTTATTGTGTGAGAGGGTAGGCTCTGTACCTATAACTCTTACTGACTTGGGTGATTATACAAAGTTTTTTACCACACAGGTGTAAGTAACAATTGCGAACACTGTGGGTCTGCACAGTCTTCAGTCTCAAGCTTTATATAAAATCAAACAAGACTAGACTTTTACTTACAGTGTACACGTTGCTTTTATATCAAATAGACAACACACAAGCTCGCAGTTTACAAACGAATATTTTCACACTTTCTCAGCAACAAAGAATAAGTGCTAATAACAAAGTAGTCAAAATCGTTTATATGTGCGTTTTCCTAAATACCAGTTCTAATTGTAAATAAAACCGTTTCTTGTCCCGTGATTAAGTTGACCTAGGTTATTCAAAATGTACAGCCATTCCGGAATTCACATAGTAATTGTTTCATACATTTGTTTGTGTGCATTTGTGATTGTTACGGGGATACCGCAGTTCCATGATTTTTCCGAACCAGATGACCAAATATCGCTTCCATCACAAATCGGTATGTCTATTTTATGATAGTAACTTAAATACATCGGCACCACTTTGAATGAACCATTCAAACAGGAATAATTTTATAACTGTTTATTGTGTAGGTGTTTTGTCATTTACTTTCAGAGATATTAATATTTATTCATTTTCAAATGAATGAGTAAATTACCTAAATGTGTTATTCTCCACTATAAGAAAAAGTATCTAAGCATATTCATTTTGAACTGAGACAAATAGTACCTAGATATATTTTTAGTGGACATGGGTGACGAAACCATTAAACCATACTGTGTGAATTTAGCTAAAATTCATACAAATTGGTGTAAACGATGTTTTGTAGATGTTGTATCAAAAGTGAAAAAATGGTTTATTATCCAAAATCTAAACACTAAATCCTCATTGATCATAAAACGTATTTTTTGATGGCATAAGTTACAAGCACTATACAATTAGCCATACACTAACTTAAGTCTTTACATCCCCATTGTTATTCCCAAATTAGCAGTGCGATTATATCGGCTTATCTATAATGATATCTCTGTACATTTACTGTCGCTTGGCATTGTTTGAAGTTGGCATTCTTAAGTGCACACTTAACAAACTACAAAGGTGCGCCGCGAAACAAGTAAAGTACCACATTAACATTATACATATTGTGCCATCTTGAGATCAAGGAAATGTTAGCTAATCCTTTCTTACTATAAAAGCATGCGGTCAGTAAAATTAGTTATCTAAACCAATTCATGTTTTCGCTTTTATTCGTGTGTACCTCCAGCTCAGTATCAGTCCGGTAGCATTAGAGTATTAGTCTGTTTTTTGACAGAAAAGAACTGAAGAAGAAAAAGAACTGAGACTGAAGGTAATTTAGATACTAAATCAGTTTGTAAAAGTTATAATGGAATAAAACAGAAAAATGCATTCATCGCATCCACTTAATAAGACATGTCAGCATGTAGTACAAATAACAAAAGGTAGTGGTAAATTGTAGTTTCTTGTAATGAATAGCCTAATACCATGCAAGGAACGTCTCACATAGCAAATATTCACAAAAAGTGCTCTCTTCGTTAATGCAATTTACCTGTTCTTTTCCTACTTTAGCTTGCTCTATGATTTTCCCGAGCAAGATGCACAGAAATATGCAATGCAATAATTATGTGATGCGCAGTTATGGGAAAATAGAAGCTAATAATATAGCATTTGCTCCATGAGCATAGCTTGCATGAGTAAGTATGGTAATAATGTAATTGTATCCCTGTATGTACCTCCAAAGGTACCCAGAAGAAGAACAATTATTTGCTAAATACAATACATTGGCTGCAATAATATTTCTTAAGACAGAGATTCAATTGCATTTCGTGGCAGTGGCACACGTTAGATTTTTCTTATAGTAATTTCCCTATTTGCTTATTTAAGTTTACCTTCATTGCTCTCTTGACACAGAACATACTTTTAATATGTTCATTTGCATATTAAGATACTTTATGTTTGTGTTAGTAATAATCACACTATCTTCGGGTACTACTACAAATACTACACGCAGGCCCGGACGCAGGAGAGGGCAACAACGGCAACAAGGTAAAACTGATATTATAAAAGAAAATAATCACGCGTAGCGCAAAAAATTGAGCTAAATTGAGCCAGAATCAACCTAAAAAGTATTAAATTCGGGCCTAGCGCACAATTTTTGCAAAAGGGCACTTTTGTGTCCTAAATAACCTCTTTTTTGAGATTTCGGTGGGGGCACGTGCCCTGGTGCCCTGCCGCTAGATACAGCCTTGACTACACAGTATTGGTATTTTTACGATTACATACTTAAGGTGACACTGCCGTACAGATGATAATAAACCAGAAAAAATCAAATATATCTTAGCCGGAAACTTGTTAAGAAGGCATAATGCAACCGTTTGTGAAGTTAATGTTGCTCTACAAGAATGTACTTTT
>JAQFYB010006642.1:0-11897 GCA_034694085.1 Pogonognathellus longicornis
CAATATTTCAAAAATCTTTGTTCAAATATACCAATATTTCAAAAATCTTTGTTCAAATATACCAATATTTCAAAAATATTTGTTCAAACAGCAATCTCTTATAAACTCTCGTGTAAACATACTACTATTGTAATTACAGTTCAAGCATAGCAATATTTCAAAAATCTTTGTTCAAACAGCAATCTCTTATAAACTCTCGTGTAAACATACTACTATTGTAATTATAGTTCAAGCATAGCAATATTTCAAAAATCTTTGTTCAAACAGCAATCTCTTATAAACTCTCGTGTAAACATACTACTATTGTAATTATAGTTCAAGCATAGCAATATCTGGTAAATTCCGATGACTGATTTTTATTCAGACTAAATGACCTATTGTAAAACTCAGCATTAGGCTAAGAGGCTAACCGGGTTATAATAGTTATAAACCATGTGTACTAAGGATTAATAAAATATATGTTTTATACTTAGGTTTGCAAATTCCGTTATTCTTGCATCACTCTAACATTTCCACTAATCTTTTTTCTTAACCCTTCTTATCAGCTCATTCAACTATGAAATTCTATTTTCAATTCAACAAGTTCAGAGACCATCATGCATTTCAATTGTTATTTTTAGTAGTATGTTTAGGACATGAGAATGAATATAGGTAAGATATATACGATTGTAGTTTAAACAAATTCCTTGTATAAATATTGGTTATAAATGCTCTCCCGCATTCATAAATGTCTGTATGATGTGTATGATAACTACTTATTTGGATCTTATAAACATGTATACCGTATGTCTCATTTACTAGAGGCTTATTTTTCTCTATAACTAACCATCAATATATGTATATCTTTATTATGTTTCCCTAGTTCTCTATAATAAACTACATACCATATACTATGTGCTTGTGCTTATCTTTATTTTTAAGTCTTCACTAACCCTCCTATTCAACTTGTCAAAGAGAATAGTGTGACACTGAGCTTGACATGACAGAAACAACATGACAACTCTCTACAGATACAGTTTTTAAAGAAAAATCTCTTCGTGATTATAAACACTTCACGCAGACCACTTCATACAGGATGTATCTCTAAAATATTTTACTGTGTTTAATTTCGTTCATTTTCTCTTTAGTGTCTAAATATACAAACCTAGGTAAGTTTTACATGTAAGGTCTTTTGACATCCTTGCCTTGTGGTGCTTCAATCCACTATAATATGTGACACGACTATTATATTTGGTTTGAATTATGACACGTTGTTTAGCTTGTAACACAATGGGAGGAAAACGAAGGGTTAAAAGATCTTTGTTGCTCTTATCTTTAGCAGTAGGATTCCACATATACGAATTCATATAGGGAGGTATACATGCACAGATACAGTCAATTATTGTACATCCCATTTTTACTCTACAGTGCAGAGTGACACGTTTTTGTTTGTAAATATTGGTTTCACTTCCTATGTTTTTTGTTACTTCAGGTTATGTTACACTACATACACAATAACTAAGTAAGTAGTAAAGTGAGGCACGAAAAGATATCTGAGGCAGTAATGCAGCTATTGTATCTAAAATAAGCATGAGGTCATAAAAATAGCTTTTTTACCAAAACTTACTTCAAACGAAAGTAAGTTCTCAATGGGGGTTGCAACAGTGACTGTGTACTGCAAAGCCTTTCACTAGACTGAAGGCAGACGAGACCGGCTAGGAATTAACCCTTCTTTATTTTACAACATGGAGTGTATTGTGACAATTGTCAATTCTTATGTCTATATTGAGCCTTAAAGGCGGCTTTCATAGAGATGGAGAGCTATTTTTATTCTATGGGCAATGTTATTGCTGTATTTCCTTATTGCAAGTTAAGAAGAATATTGAAGACTGCAAACTGACTAATTGTATTGCATGTACAGAATGTACGTTTACTCATTTACTAAACTTAAATTGATTTTATTCAAGCCACTAACAATTAAGTTATAATGAATTTTTTTTGCTGTTACTACATTCTTCACAGGTGAATCTTTAATAAACATGATTCTTTTTCAATTTAAATTCAATGGTTATTTTGTGTGTGAATGCATGAAGACATTGTAAATCTGTATACATACTAAAGAGCATACAGGTATTTGTTGTTAAAAAATATTTTCATTAGGACAAGCGCTATATACAGTACCTACCTAAGCATTATAGTACCTAAGTATAAATACCTCAAAATCGATATTAAATCGATAGACTAACATAAGGTGGTCTAAGTGGTATAACGCGAAAGGCTATCTAGCTACATTTTCTATTGTTTGAATGTATATTCTGTATGTGAATAGGGAATGGCATGAATTTAAAGTAGCTAGAGCAAAAGCAAATGAAATGAGAAAATAAGAACTGACTGACCTTTAGAAGACTGGATTAAATGAAGGGAGGAGGGGTTGCATAGCAAGTTGTTGACCATGTTTTTGAAGATAAAGTTCATATACAGATACATTATGGTAGAGGTAGATTGGAGCTTCAGCCCTTTCTTCTGCCATATGTACATCAGCATTAATGATGCTCATGGGGTTGAATTACATTAGAGTGGAGTACGAGGGTTGCATGCAGCCAGAGAGCCAATCTCCATCATCGCTTCGTCCAATCGTGCAACTCCCAATTTAAAGCCGTTTTCTCTCTCACCACATCAGTTTTCTTCCCTCTAAATTTCATTTCCAACTTTGATTAGCCGCAAAGGAGTTGCTCTCCTCATCATTATTTATGGCCCTCTGAAAAAACAAATAATTCTTGTCAATCATTCCTTGCTCATTCATAAACCTGAAGAACCAACAAGAAAAGTTTTTTGGTAGCTTGTCAGTTTGTGGTTGTTCATGTATTGCGTTACTGTGTGTGCTGTATACAAACCGCAAGATGAAGCTGTTCATCTTGCGTTGTTGCTTAGTCAGGTTACTAGTATTACATTAGAAAGAGAATAGTAGTGAAGTCTTCGGAAAAGACTACAAGATTTTATAGGTTTTGATATAAGTGGTATGGAATGGAGTAGTAGGAGCTCCTACTCATATTACTTGATTCTAACTATAACACACATACACACACATGAAACACATAAGCAGCCTACATATAAATACTACTAACAGTATAATATACAGACCAAAACTAGAAACAAACCTTACATACATAACACTTACAGAAAACTTTAGTGAGACGAACGGGGATTTTCGATAACGACTAGTCTGCCTACTCGCTCTGTATTGCTCACCACCGCCAGTAGTGTTGAAATATTAATAGACTTTTCCTTGGAGTTAGTCCGATGTTAGTTCCATACTTTTTAAGGCTACATAGAAAAATAGCATTAAGAAACATCATACTACGAAGAGTACCTCTATATACAACTCTTGCCAACAACTTTATTCTCTACATTCCGTCGACAACCGTCATTTCAACAAGTAAATTCCACACCCACAGTTTCTAGTACACAGCTTCTATAGTACATACATTTCAGACTGTGTATATCGTGTATCTCGATTAACCATTCTTTATCTCTAACTTTTATATTTCTTATAGTGAATTTTTTCGTACTAGTACTTACCTTGGTAGTTGTGTAATTGTGTGAAAGCCAAGCTGGAATTCTTTCGCATGACGCACGATACGTTGTTGTTATTCATTTGATGAATGGCACAACCCACAGCAGCAGCCAAAGATTCACACAAGATATTTTCTCGGGACTTAAGGTTTGTTTTACCCACTTCGCCCGCTAGCTCTGGATCCGAGTTTTCCATTGCATGGGAGGGCAATGAAACAAAGTGTTGATCGTACTCGACTGATAAAACAGTAAATAACTGATAAGTGGACAAAGGAGAGAGAAACGAAGGAAATGAAAGCTGCGGGATTGGAAATTAGTGTGGCGAGATGAGAAAAGGCGATGGGAAGACTGAAAACAAGAAAACAGGCGACGACTGAGCCGGGCCAAAGTCAAAAGAGGATTGGATTGGAAACTTTGGGAAAATTGCAAAGTGGTGAGGAGCTGAGTTGTGAGAGTATATTCAGGCAAAGGCGAAACAGGCGTCAGTTTTTAGCCACGGCTTATCGTTTTACTTAGTCCGGATTCGCTCGGCAGAAAATAAAAGAGAGGATGGAGAGGAGAGAAAGAGAGTCAGAAGAGAATAGAGCAACAGAACACAACAGAAATGAAATGAAAATAAAATGGATGGACAGCTGTCTTTCTCTTATGTTCCTTTACTTGCTTTGCCATCAAGTATTTTGGCTATTTATTATTATTATGCCCTTAGCTCAAGCTCTTCTCCTATAGCTCCGCTCTTCCCTTTTTGTTGATCTGTATGGATGTTGTTTGCATTTACTACTACACGCTAACTGTATTACCTATAGCGTTTACTGTTTCGCATTGCCATAACTGTCCGTGTATTTGCTCCTACAAACACAAAGCCAGCTCCTTTTCGCTATATATATTATGTATATAAATGGCTACATTGGGAACGAGCACTTTCAAAGAGAACTCCTCTCAAATGGTCTTCTGAGTCTATGTGTGTGTGTGTGACACAGGCTTTTAGCACAGTTCAACTGTCAACTAATGGTATTGTACAGGGTGCAATAATAAAACATATGAATTCACTATCCATTTAGAAATGAAATGACATTGGATCCTATATACAAGCTTTATGTTTCGTGGATGAATGCCTAGTTGGCATGACTTGACTGCCCTGACCGTTACTTTTCTATTGTTGCAAAAAGGTACGATTTGACCTGCAAAAACTCACACAGCTCTACTGTGAATGAGTACCTACACGAATACTAATTGAGTGTATCCATGTATGTGTGTTGTAACTTTTGCTCTCAAGCTACAATATGTAATTGTAAAGAGGCAAAACGGCAAAAAGGTGGACTTCAACTAGCATGGAATTTCCGTTTCATGTTTGGGTAATGTGAGCGTGTACCTATAAGTAATGCCAATACTTAAAAGTTTGTAATATGATTTTCACGAATATGAGAATCCACAGACTATAGCTAGCATTTGCAATTTTCTCAGAATGTAAACACATTGTTAGAAACGAATGAATGGATAACTGCAAAACCTCGACGGGGTTTCAAGCCTTTAGTGTGGTCATTTGCTAGCAATACAGTATTTGTAAGATTCGTAAAATGTGTGGGGCCACACAGTATCCGTGTTTGCTATAATATATTTACGATGACTTGGCGCCAACGAAAAGGAACAATGCTAAATGTCTCTCTGTAGTATTCTAACGGACGCTTTCCAGCTTGAAAGAGTATAAATTAACAAATTTTAATTTGAATAGCTAATAACATGGTCCTACATTCGTTCCCGGCCTAAATTTTATGTATATGGAATGCCGTCTATAAGCTGTCAACCTATAAAATATGTGAATCTACAATTACATAGCTTGATGTTACATCACCCTTAGGTAACTGCGTTTTACGATTTCTGATATGTACTATAAGTTCTAGTGAAGCGAAAATATGTGAGAATACCAGTCTACATAAAAATGTCTGGATTAAAATGTGGAATTGAAATCAATCTTTATCACAGACATAGCAAGCCTATATTTTAATGGGATTTTTCCTACAGTGGACGAAAGAACGCATTTACTCAGAGTAGATACAAGATACGCAATAAATAACTAATGCGTAGATGTTTATCTGCTTAATTCAGAGGAGTGGACCTCCCTAGTGGAAGCAACCAACTGAGAGTGAAGTCAAAAAATAAAATAAAATGTCTTGCCACAAAAACTATATCCCTTCTTAATTACAATGCGCAAAGCCAGCAAAGAGACTCCCTAACAAAGAACTTTGGACGTGTGTATTAGTAAATCCTGCCATGCCAAGTAAATGATGTAACTACCTACTACTAGTACTATACACTAAAATGTACTAACTAATCAAGATATTCAATATATCTTACCAACTTACCACGGATGTAATAAATACAATAGAAACAACGAAGAGGGTTGAAAATTAGATTGATAAACAAAACGAGATTAGCCTCACAAATAAGGCAGTCAAAGGAGAAAGACAGGAGTGAGAGAAAGAGACGACAACGACAATACTGACAACACGAGTCGACACGACGGAAACTGAAATCTGCGGCCATTTTCTGTAAGTTATAAGCAGTAACTTCTACAATATACTCGCTCACTCATTTCTGTACAGAGATTTACACAAGAGATGCAGCATCCTTTCGGTTTTCGGGAGTGTTCCTTCGTCATTGGGCATCTGTGCTGTTCTGCAGAGCTATGTGTAGTAAAATATCATATAGTGAACATTTACGAATACTCGTGTTTTACTACCATTGCTATAGAATAGAGTGGTACGTGATGGAGTCATATTTATGTAGCATCCCCTTGTCTTGTCATGACAAGTAAAGTTTCCCTTGTCTCATGGCTGCATTGTGTTTCTTCTTACAACCAAACGTGTAGCACCACTGTGAGCACTCGTTTACACGCAGCAGACATCACTCAAAGATCTCTCCATCCACACAGTATACATACAAATACCTCTACAACATTAGTACCTCCAACTCATATATTCAAGTCTTTCCGTTAAACCAAAACAGAAAAGACAAACAACAACATGAGGCAGTATAATCAAACCCACATAGTACACACAGTGTATCATTACTTACCACGTATGTATACTGAGAGATTGTAAATACAAGAATTTACCATTACGAAACAGACGAGTTTAAGAACAGGGTTTTGTGTAGTTAGCTCATTTCATATGCTTTTACTAAGAGATAAATAAATGAAAAATCTCTTTGTTTCAACATTCAAGACAATTTTTGAATGTGTATTGGAATTATGCTAATGAAATTGTAACTGCTGAGTATGTATATAGTTATTTGAGCTGGAAAGAATAAAAAAATAGGTTTATTATGGAAATCGAATCCATTTTACGTATGTATGTGCTACCAAAAACCGAAAGAAATTCCAGACTCAAAGGTTTAAGGAGAGGTTCCGTAAGTTTATTCATGGAGTAGGCTGTATGCAATGTGAGTGCTGATGATAATGCTGGGAGTCAGTTTTGAACTGTTGTGACGCGGTGATGGTGTGGTGTGAGCACGCATGCATCCCTAAACCAATGTTATACCACAATTTCACTAGAGATTCGTTACCGTTAGTGGCTCAATATGAAAGAAAAGCCTTGCTAGAAGCACTAGATGTATAGGAAGTAAATGGATTTACTTACAGTTTCATGAGAAGCGGTGGATTGGTGAAAAAACAGTAAAGCTGCTTCCTAAGTCCCACCCGCTCGCTCCGGAAAGGAAATAAAATTTTGGAGCCTGTCGAAAGAAAAAAGGGATAGAGGGTACCTACCCACACTGTGTTATGTGAAGTTGCTTGTTCTGGCTTGAGACGCTGTACGAAAGTATGCATCATGCTTCATTCGTGAGCTATGTACTGCTTCCACACTTTCACATGAGATTACTCCCCATTCACTCATTTTTGTTCTATGCCAATTTTCCCGTTCACTCAGCAAAACCCACAATTATAATTGTTTTCAAGTTCAATAATAATAATAATTGTAAATTCTAACAAATCAGGAAAATGAGACGAAATGTCAATGTCAGTGTTTTGGTTATTTTAAATTTTTATTTAACATTGTATTAATTTTCGATGAAGTACATAATAGATTGATTACTCGTCTTTTCAACAAATAATAGGTACCTATAATTGGTAGGATAATTCCAACATAAGAACTTTCATGAGATTCTGTTCAGTTATAGGTAATAGTCTAGTCTGCAAGTAAAGTCTGTTTACTTTTCGGAAATGATAACATTATATTAACTGTATGAATTGCAGACAAATGAGATTGTTAGCTCGTTATAACTAGTTTCGATTTTCTTGTCAATTGAAATTGCATTTAGTAAATATTTACAAATAATTGTCTTATCAATTTTAAGTCAGTCCTATACATACAAATAAGTACATGAGTTACAACCAAATTCAGGAGTCTAGCAAGCACCATATTGTACGTATTACCAATAATACACTCGTCATAAGTTGAATACACATTAAACAGTAAATACTTTTAAGAATTGTACGTGTTTATGAATGCACAGTGAAGCATGGAGATACAATATAGAATGTAATATATGATATCTTTGATAGTTGACACCATGTACATTCATTCCACATTTCATGCGACAAACTTATCTTAAGCAGCACTATTGGTATTATGCGCACAGTCTATGTATCTTACAAAGTCAAAAATCTAATCGTAATCCTGCCAGCGACTTAAATTTATGACTTCGAATGTTCATCCCCTGCCTTAGTACTGTACGCATTTCAAGTTGATTGGAAGATTACACAAGACAGTTTGAGCCCAGAGAGAAGAAATTGAATGCTATACCTCCCATTAATTGAATTCAAAGACGACATGGCCTTGTTTCTAATGTACAACTTCAACTTCTTAACCCATGTCAAGACAAGAAACAAGACTCACATAAAAAACTGCACGTTCTTTGGTAATGGGAAAATTCTGCACCATCCTTCCATGCAGGGTTTCACTTCTTCAATGTAAGGAAAAGCACTTATCGTTTTCCTCGCAGCATTTTTATAAAGAATGTGTTAAGCTTACATGTAATGTTGTGAGCATCGGTATCTCTATGTTATAAAGTGACTCACCTATATAAATAACGAATGCTTACATTCTTTCTCTTATCTATCCTATCTACTTAGAATTTTATACAGCCAATTTTTGTATTCTGTGCCTATCATCGTCTATTGGGAATTTAATCTTCGAAAGCCTACAACCTGTGCCTATTGTTTGTTTTTCATTTCAACGATTACATAGTCTTACACATTGAAACTGTTTATAGGTATCAGCAAACTAGCAAACGGAAAAAATTCATTTCGTTTCGCTAGTACTTTTATGTGTTTTGATTTTGATGCTTGTCGGTTCTATGTACATACATAAGAAAAGCAAACTACACTTTTTCAGATGCTCGGAAAAATCGACCAAGATATCAGACGCCATTTTAGCAGTTCTAATACATAAAATCATGGTGCATCAGTTGTATTTTATTGCTACATACCCTTCGTCTCATGCACACGTAATAACATATTATGTACATGGATTTCTGATGCCAGCTTGAACTTTTTCTATATTTGTCTGTTGAGTGTATTACTTGACTTGGGAAAAGAAAAAATTGTAGTAAATTACATAGTAGGTACTGTAGAAGAAGTATTTACTACTACTTATTTTAATAGTACGTCCTGTTACAAATAATTCTTGGAAAAACTCATAAAACTGCAATTGCATCTATAATTTACACCACTCTGCACTACAAAAATTTGACAAAATCGAGCGATTTCTAATTACTAACCATAACAAAATAGTTAATGCTTTTGTCATAAGAAATTGTAACAGTTTCCACAATTTTCAGCTTCATTCTGTAGAAAAGAGCTCAAAGACAAGGCGAAAGATATAAATAAAATAATAAAGTGTAATTTTCTGAACATTGTATTTAACTAGTATGGTAGGCAGAAGTAGAAGTAAAGATATTAAATGCTGTAGTAGGAAAATGTTACTCACGCGTGTTAAATAGTTCATGGTAAGGAGCTGAAAAAAAATTCTCTACATTGTTCATAGCATGGTACATACACGTTGCAGCTGATGGCGTGCATGCAACCAACTAAAGGGTTGTGTGGAGAATTATTGCAATGAAATGCTACAAGATGTGTATGTAGAGTTCAAGCAAATGCAACACGAACGAACGACGGACATTATACACGGAATTTTTACGACATCACATAAATTTATGAAAGATTTATTCTCTTGCACTTCGAACGGAACGACTGAAGGAATAAATAAAGGGCTGAATCCAATGAATGAATTCTCATCAGCTTCAATTGCCAAAATTATCTACAATGTGTATATGCCAAGTGTAGTGTATTTATGTGAATATGTGCAATTTGCAACTTACCATTACAATGTTATCCTAATTGGCGCTTGTGAGTGTGACGATATGAGTCACTTCTATTATGATCACAGTCTCCTGGAGTCGTCGACACATAAACCACACCAACATTGTAGCAACAAAGGCACATCCAAGACGCACAAGAACATCATTTTTCAAACAATGAGACAAGAGTTGTGTCGGAAGTTGTGAATTACATGTGAAACCCGTTGTAACTCATGTTTATGGGTTATGATTAGTAACATGAAAGAAATTTAAGGCAGGGCAACTAAATGAATGTAATGTTACTTGCGGAAGGGTTGGGGCGAGACTAAATTTTGCCTAGTGCATGGCCCTTAGCACATTTTCATACTAAATTTGCAACTCATTTTATTGTTAGCTTGTAAATAAAGTTGCTTTGATGCTTTGTTACTTCAATTTTATCATTCTGTACTCACATCGTATATAATGAAAATAAATCTAATTAAGTCTATGATTGTGCTAAGTATTTTTCATCGTTTGAATAAAATCAGTATTAATGGTAAATCGATTTTTATTCTAATCCAGCACTAAGATTTCTTTTACAAGTTAATAGTAATTTCCAAAGGGTAAAAATCAAAATACAAGGTTAATTCAGAAGTAGTCATGTTTGTTGCATTCACTCACATGTAAAGTGAACGTAGAGTACTAGAAAATACAATTGTGATATGAAATACACGCTAAGATGTGTCATGTTCATTCTTCAGAAAGGAATCCTGCCGGTTTATGTGTTGTCGTGTAGAGCTGCGTGCAACTATGTTACATCGTGAATTGTCGGCTCCCCAATTGTGTATTGAATTGAATCCAATTAACTTTGACGTTGGCCCAACCTCGAAAGGAAAGAAAAGCGGCCAATGAAATCGTAGGAAGGGTCATTTCTTTATCAAGTTGAAACATAATTCATGGATCCCTTGAAATGGCCATGATGATTTTATCTGTGAATAGATGATTCCCCTCGACTTACATCCAACCGACCAGACCAGACGGCTTATTTTGTATTCTGAAAGTGAAGCCATGCTGTTGCAGATGCGCTTTTATACGGTGTCCTTCCTTTAGCTCAGCTTGGATCTTCATAACACTCATATGAGATACAAAGTACATTACACCTATACCTTGGTCCAGTCAAGCCTACAGAGTTGCCTATTATCTGACTCAACTTTTAATACTTTATTAAGAGATAGCAGGTAAAAACCTAACACTAGTATCTCTCTACCTTATGTTCAGATTTTCTAATGGAATTCAAAATACCTACTTAGTACTCAGTACTCACATAGATGCTACAGCATTAGTCATTGTATAATCTACTAGAAAATGCACGTTATCAATTCATTGTTTTACGCTCTGATGTTTGTTCGTATAACTTGTAATGGTTTTGCAGCTGGGACAGATGGTATTATTACACCTAATCAGAGCAATTTTTTGAATTTCGATTCTCCATGAAATGATGAAGCATCTGCTCAAAACAAATCTACTTGTTAATAGTTATTTATTTTTATTTTTAACATAGATTACCTATGCTGCTTATATTGAATCTATAAAACAAGGGTGTACTCATAATAATGTTGCACTGTGTTGCGACGGAAAAGCACTCAGGATAGTAGTGAGGTTAATTGGTAAGAAATTGTAATGAAAATCGAGGTAAAATTATTTTAAACATAAAAATTGTATTGGAAGAATATATTACACAATTTTTATGTCTAAACGTTTTAGTAGGGCTTTTGTAGTCGCGGACATGATCAAGGTGTATGATAGAGGCAATTTCCCTCCCAGAAATTTTTATAATTAGGTACAGTATTTCGGGTTGTGTTGCTCCAAAATGCATTTTGGTGTTTTTTGCCATTTTCACACCCTGAAATCTCATTCTATTTGTCTTAATTACTAATTAGCAGACATCGGACTTGCATGCATATGCAAGTTTTTATAGAGCGTATCTACAACCCAAAGCTTTAGGATATACA
>JAQFYB010006643.1:0-11897 GCA_034694085.1 Pogonognathellus longicornis
TATTGGGATTAATTGGATTTGTTATTGCTTTTCTGGTAAAATTAACGGTCATCCGCCACACCGGCCTTAATGCATTGAAATTTTGTACAAGGTAATAATATTTAACATAATGGGAGTCAGAAAGTGAATTCATACATTCGCCATTTCATCGCTCGAAAGGCCTGCGGCAATTGATTATTTAATAGTAGCGTCAGCTACTATTAGAAATGATTTGTCTGTCTGTACGTCTGTTCGTCTGTGCACTTTTCCCAGAATGGACTATATACTCAACACCTAACCTAACCTTGTCCATCCGTCCGTCCGTCACAGATGTTCATATATCTTGGTTGTGTGCAAGATAACTCAAGAACGGATGGACCAAATTGGTTGAAACTTTACATGTTATCTGGGGGTTATTTATAACAAAGGTGTCAGTCAAAAATGGGCTCAATCGGTTACATCCATCATCACAGATAAGGTCACAGAAAATGTTCCAACAGGGTTTTCGTGTGTCGTAACTCAAGAACAGGTGGACCATATTGTTTCAAACTTCCCATAGGTTATCTGGGGGTATCAACAAAGGTGTCAATAATTATGACAACAATTGGGATAATCAAGGGAGTATGCATGGGGGGGAATTGAACGCAATAGTGAGAAAATATACAGAGTGAAGGTAAATTGACTCTCTGGAAGGCCAGGGGTTTCAACAGTCTTGTCAACAATCATGACAGCAATTGTTGACAATTGAATCCCAAATATATCATAAGGAATTATTATAAGAAATGATGTCTGTCTGGACGTCCCCAATAACTGGCGCTACTCATTTACACCTGCTTCAACAAGTTTATTACATCTGTTTGTAATAGTTTATTGTTAGATGAAGTTGTATGTGTTAAGTGTGAAGTGAGAGAAACGGAAATGTTTGAAATTTGGTGTGTGATGTGTGAGTGATATTGTGGAGTGACAGGTGACGTCACCCGTTTGTCTTTCCCGCCAAGTTCAAAAAGATTTCGAAAAATGAATAATAAAAATGTGAGTTTGAGTATTCGAAATGAAATTCATCGCTTCGAAAGCGTTCATCCCTCCATTTACTCCATTTATGAACTCCTCGACGGCATTCCCGGAAACGAAAAAATCGTCAACTGCATCCGTCAACATGTCGTCAACATTGAAGGTCCTTCTTTTATTGTCAATATTGTCAACTTGAGACTTTCCACTTTGTCGTCAATCGTCAACCCTATTTCTTTATTCCTCATCAATCTCAAAAATTTAAAAATAATCCTTTGCCATTTGTCGCCCTGACAATAATTTGGTTTCATGTTTTATTGTACATTGTATGGACTGTGGAAATGAAACATAATTTAATTGAAAATTTGAATTTGAAAGATTTGTTTTAATAAAATTTTAGATTCGTTTGTGAACAGTCAAGAATGGACGCTTTCGAGGAGTGTCAAAGAAATCCGAATTGGGATTTTAGGATCTGTGACTTCCGGAAAGTCTTCGCTCGTCCATCGCTATTTGACAAACACTTTTCTAGAAGTACAGAAATGTTATTTCAAGTTTTAAATAATTTTCGAATAGGAATTATAATTTGTTTGTTGTTGTTGTTGTTGTTGTTGTTAGGACGACAGTCCTGAGGGAGGTCGTTTCAAGAAGGAGATAATTGTGAACAACAAGCCTTTCATGTTGTTGTTGCGGGACGAGGGAGGAGCTCCGGAATTGCAATTTACAAATTGGGTGGACGGCGTTCTGTTGATCGCCAACAGTCAGTCCACAACCAACACTTGTTTCAGCTACGTCACCAAAATGGCCAGTTACCGCCCCCTCACTTCCATCCCCATCTCAGTCGTCTCCATCGGACAACACGACCAAAACTGGGTCACAGAATTCATCAAAATCCCACACCAAATTCACTTCAATTGCGACCCCGTCACAGGTCTCAACGTCGAAGAATGTTTCCTCCAATTCAGCAAATTCGTTCTTCAGTTTCATTTTCAGCAGCAGCAGCAACAACAGGCAAACTTTTCTATTTCTCATTAATTATTATATTATATACTCATTTAATATAATTAAGTAATAATAATAATTAAATAATATTTAAATAATATTTAAATAATATTTAAATAATATTTAAATAATAATCAGACGATTCTGAGATCAAATTCTACTTTGAGTGAGAGCCGTTGCTACAGCAACGTGACAACTCCGACGTCAACGCCGACTCAAACTCGAAAGGAAAAGTTGTCGCGTCGAAAGTCGAATTTGTTTACGAAGCAGGTGGGAAGTGGGCGGAGCATTCCTCTGAAGCAAGGATATCTCATGAAAAAGTCCAACCATTCCGTCGTCACAAATGTCAAAGGTCACTACTACGGAAAAAAGAAATGGAAAAAGAAATACGTCACTCTGAGCGATAGCTTCATCTTTTACCACCAAACCATCCACGAATACATGGAGGATGAAATGAAGGGGAAGGTAGGGATTCTTCTTTTTTCTTTTTTTGTCACCACAGCAACTCTTTCATGGTTGTTTGAATTTGACGATTATAAATAAAAGTATTAGTCGTAGAAATATATTTGTCATGAATGGATTTGCAGCCAATCGACTTGCACAAAATAAGCGTCAAGGCAACTAGCAAAGGGTTGCAGGAGAATTGCAACAATTCCTCCGGTGGAGAAAACGTGACGTATGGATTTCAGTTGGTCAGTTTTGAGAACAAGACGTGGGAATTTGAAGCGAGCAGCAAAGAAGAAAGAGACGAGTGGCTCAACGCCATCGAACATCAAATCATCATCGCCCTTCAAGGTCAACACTCAACAAAATACCAAATACAAATATTTAAAATAAATAATAAAAAAAATAAATAAAATGATTTGTACAGGAAATGTGAGCAACAAGAACAGTGAAATGGAAGTTGTGGATCCGACTCTTGTCAGAGCTCTGCGACTTCTTCCGGGTAACGACGTCTGCGCAGACTGCTCTGCCGCAAGTAAGACAAAATAAAAATTGACACAAAGAAAGCTAAGAAAGAGAAAATAAATGTTTTGTATTTGTTTAGATCCTGATTGGGCGAGTTTGAATTTGTGCGTGTTGATTTGCATCAGTTGCTCAGGGATACATCGCAACTTGGGTTCACACATATCCAAAGTGAGGTCATTGGACCTGGACGAGTGGAGGTCACACAAACACAAAAAGCACTCAATTAAATATTCATGTTTTTAGATTTGGTTTTATATTTAAATTTGTAAATGTAAATTTGCAGTCCTTCTCATTACTCGACGCTCAAGTATTTCAACGGAAACGAATTTCTGAACGGAATTTACGAAAGCAAAAAGTCTCCGAAAATGACGACGTCCATCAAACAGAAATACGAGCAGCTGCAATTCATCCCCGAAGTGGACGGAGACTTGAAGGAAAACTTAATGAGAGCCATGGAAACGGAAGACAAAAAACTCTTTCTCGTTTGTCTCCTCAACATCTGCAAATTCAAAATCGACGTGGGAGAAATTTCGTTCGACGGAAGTCCGATGGCACAAATGCTCCTCTGGGTTACACTTGCATTTATTAATTAATTAATATATATTTAATTAATTATTTATGAATTATGAATAGAATGAGTATTTGTTGTGTGTGTGTTTTAGGCGGGTGGTTTGGAAGCAAAGGACGTTGTATAAATGGACTGTGTAGTATTTAAAATGTAAAAAGGATTGATGACATGATCTCAATATGAAGCGATGAATAGAGATTTAGAATTCATTCATTAATTCATTCTTCGTTTATAGCTACTGCCCCTCCTATTTATTCTTAAATTATTATTTCAAACATACATTCAAAATAAAAACTGAAAAAGAAAACTCTTGCGTTGCGTGGAAACAAAAATGTTTTGGTTTGACCATAGAAACATAATTTTTTATTACAAGACTAAGAAAACAAACACACCACAATTCATAATAACAATTAATTCTGAGACACACTTCGCAGCGGAGCCTTCTCCTTTTCTTTCCTTTCGTAGCACAATTTTACAACACATCTCCCTGGCAACAATTTGTAATCATTTCATTTTGTGTTTCGAAATTCTTGTTGTATCCTCCGCGTGTTCTGCTCCGCGCTGTTTGTTGATAATTTATAATACACAAGTTGTAATTGTTGTACCTACAGCTATCCAACTAAATTAATTCTTATTTCATTATTCATTAAATATTTTAATCATATTTAAATAATATTTAAATATTTAATTGTAAGAATAGAAGATGACCCAACCGAGAAAAAATTGATATAGAAATTAAAATCTCCTTAAAAATATCCCCGCCATTCTTCTACTTCCTCCCATTCTCAACATTCCTCCTCACCACCCTCACATCCCATTCATTCATCCATCAACATTCAATTATTTCCAACATTAACTAACTTATCATCATCATTACCAATAGCAACAACAACAATAATAATAATAAGTTATACTCTGCTTACAAATATCACTATCGCTACCACACACATCTTTTCCTAACTCTCAACTATTCTCCTTATTTAATAATATTTATCTTTTCATACAAGTACTCATAATAATAATAATATTATTTAATAATAACAATTAATAATAATAATAATAACTATATATTATATTATGTGTAGAAATCATTCTTCATTTTTCACGCTTCACTATTATTATTATTATTATTAAATACTGTCACTGACATGCTTGCGAATAATATCAAGACATTAATAATTAGTAATTAATAATAATGAGGGTTGAAAGAGAATAATGATTGTAAATGTTAAGCAAAGGAGGGGCGAGGGAGGAGCAGCAAATTGTGCGCCCTGGCCCAGTTTCTTTATTTTCCGTGAATATTGTTTTTCTGATAATAGCATTGATAACTATTGCTAATTATTTCTAAATGAGTAACCTAGTCAACGAATTGTGTTACTAATGAATAATAGTTGTTAATGAACATTAACAATAACAATATTGTGTGTATCGTATTTGTAATGATAATATTTATTTATTGATTACTCTAGGATTATTATTATTTATTTATGATAACGTAGCAACGACCCGAGAGTTGCGATAGAAATGCAACAGAAATTATTTGCAAAAATATAACGTCGGTAGTTTAGTTGTAAGGTTAGCCCAGGAGACAGCACGTGACACGAGAAGAGTGTTTTGTGTTGTGTGGGCGTAGTCTGAGTTTACGCAGACGCAGAGTACAGTGGAGTTTATTTAGTGACAGTAGTCTTAGCACCAGTTACTGGCCATTCTTTTTCAAAAAGTCCCCTCCTTCCGTCCCCCTCCCCCTCTCCCCCAAAATTTCACTCAAAAACTAACGGAGAGTTTCATGTTGCCTGGAGACGGAACATACGAAAACTAACACACGCTTCTCCTATTCAATTTATTTATTTATTTATAAATATCCTATCAATCCTTTTTCTATTCTTTCTTAATTAATTCATTAATTAATTCTTCTACTTCATATTTCATATTTCATAATTTATAATTTAGGTTAGGTACTTTCCATTTCGGGTAAAATTTCTTTAAAATTCATTTTTCGTTTAAAATGTTTTGACAAAGCGGGTGAGTGAGTGTTTCTTGTTTCTATCTTTTTCTTTTTAGCCTCCGAGAATTTCTTTCTTTCATTCCTCTCTTCGCTTCCACTCACACTCAATTCATTCTCCATTTCTTATTTTATTATTTATTAATTTAATTTAATTAATTAATTATTTATTTATCATTAAATTATGGCGATTGTCTAAAAATTGCCTTTCCCTTATGGCACTTGTTCTAGTTATGATTCTCTGTATATATAAACAACACTTTTCTTTTCATTCTTGTCCTTCCAAATACTTCCTTTCCTTTATAATAATATACTTTTGTTACAATAATTAATTAATAATAATAATGAATAATAATTAATGAATAATTAAGTAATTGTGTTTGTTTTTTGTTTCCATGTGTTTTTGGTTGTTGTTTTGCGTGAAGGAATTTGGATTTTGGTTGGAGGACGGAAGAAAAGAAAAAAGTGACGTCATTTGAATATTTCTACGAAGATGTGATTGTTACAAACAAGTAATTTCTATTTAAATAATATTTAACTAAGGTCAGGACGAGGGAGCATCCGAGTATTCGCTAGGCACCAAACCACTTCAACCCCCCACAAACTCCCCACCTCACCCCACCCACTCCACAAAACAAATTCTTGTTTCTTGTTTTTGAGTGTTTGGATTTGATTTGACGAGGAAGGTTTGTGAGAGTTTGGGCGAACAAGACTTTTGTTTTTCTTGTTTCTTTTCTTGTTTCTTTTCCAGTTCCCAAGTCGACAACTGACGAAATAAATAAAAAACAAAAACAAAAACGAACAAGAAAAGGGCGGAGTTAAGAATTCCAATCTGTCGGGTTACTAAGTCTCGGTCGTTTGTTCAGACTCTCGGCGTACATTTGATTATCCAGACCCGGAGACTCACACGATGTCCCCGGCTCAGATTTTATTTTCAAAGGACTGTTTTGGTCTCCTCCCCCTCCTCCGCCCCCACCACCGCCTCCACCCCCGCCTCGAACCAAGCTGAAATCAAACAAACACATTATTTACAAATTCAAAAAACAATAAGCCAGTAACCTAGGCGATAATTGTTATTTGTGCAAATCACATTTCCTCCTCAAACAATTGCTGCCAAAAATAACAATAACATTGCCTTGTGTTGACATTAAATTCATTACATTTAAATAGTCGCCTAGTTACTAATTAGAGTCTTTTTTTGAAAAAAATCCAAGTGACAAAAACTGATACGTTAACTGTACGATTGCAGTACAAAAAAACCCTGTATCCATAGTAACAAAAAATTTCAGGGTAGAAAGGGCCAAATTAAGACTTTATAAAAAAAATTCACGCAATTTTAACCGTTTACAATTTGTTTAAAGATATTTAAGTAGCTAATATTTTAATGTTTTTATAAGATTTTGGGGAGGATTTAATTGTAAATATTTGTACCTGGTGTGTGTGATTGTTCCACTGGGGGCGGGCCAATTGGAAGTGAGCGGGTTGAGTAGCTCCTGCGGGTAGTCATGGTGATTTGCGACGGCCTGTTGTACAGCAGCAGCCGCAGCGGCTGCTGCCGCCACCGAATTCTGTTGGTTGAAGTAGAGGCTGGCAGCATTCGGTTCAATGACACGAATCCGACTGTCCTTGTAACTTGGACTGGAGTTGGTGTTGACGACGTGCTGAGGGGAGGAGTCGTAACCGTTCTGTTGGTTCGTCGTTGTCATGTCCAGCAGTCCACCCACGCACAAACTCCCGTCTGAAAATATTAAATCTTTTCTTTAATACTTATTTTTTATTATTATTATATTTAATATATGAATGAATATTTGTTGACCTGTGTCTGTGCCCGAGGAGCTGGGTCTGTTGGGGCTGGGTTGAATGAGTTGAATTTGGGGTTCGTAGTAAGGGAGGACTCTTTCTTGGTTGGTTCGGTTGTTGGGCGGTCGGAGGAGGAGACTGAACTCATCGTCCACCTTTGCACCGAATTTGTGGAAATCCACTGGACCCGTCACATTCGTCGAACTCTGACCCGGGTTCGTTGACTCTTCTTGTGTCGGAGGCGGAGTCGGACTGTCGTCTGCAGACAAACCTGAAACGTTCAAAAATGACGTCACATTCAAGAAATGGAATGTAAATGTAAATGCACTTGTTTTAAGTTGGTTTGTAATTTTGTAATAGTTTTAATTAGTAATTTGTAATGACCTCCATTTTTGTGTTCCTTTTTGCTGAGGGCCTCGATGATATTTTTATTGGTGAGACTCTCGTGTGGCTCGTTGTACTCGGTGTACTTTAGCAGCACTTTGTCCATGTCCGTACTGGCGTACTGTTGGGAAAAATAGAAAAGTTGTAAAATAGTTGTCATAGAGACAGAGAGAATATTGAAATTGTTAATGGTATTGACCTGGTAGAGTTTGTTTGAAGAGGAAAAGATGATGAGTGCGATTTCGCAGTCGCAGAGGACGGAGAGTTCGTAGGCCTTTTTCATGACTCCGAACTTCCTTTTGTTGAATGTCACCTGACGATTTCTTTCGTCCGTTATCCGACTGATTTGAATTTTCTTTCGACCCATCGCAATCTTGTTCTCCGACTTGGTCCTACAAAAATCTTCCGGCGTGGTCGTCTTTGGCTCCGTAATATTCCTCCTCCCACAAATAATAAATCCCGATATTCTAATAGCACCTATCAACACAAAACAAATCAATCAACAAATGCAACCATGTCGCCATTATTCCCATGCCAACAACACACTCCTTTCCTTCACATTCTTTTCATCTTCATTTTTGCTTGCTGCATGCATTTGGAATATTTATTCTGAATTGTGATTGTGAGGTTGAGGAGAGGAGAAAGCAAGCAATGACGGCTCTCTTTTCTCTGTAGCAATCCCAAACGGGGTCAATCGATAACGTTCAAGGTCAACCGGGTATTCCATTGCGGAGATTCTTCTCCGACGCTCTTCTCCACAATTGGCCATTCTTTCTCTTGTTCTTCTTCTCCTACCACCACAACACTCCTCCACAATGTCCACAAAACCCAATTCTTGTCACTAACTCACAAACCACTCAACAATTCTTGTTGGCTAGGCTACAATATTTTTTATTTTTTCTATATTTTTGAAATGAAGTGTAAAATGAAATGAATAAAAAGAAATGGGTCAACAGTGGGAGGAATTGTTAATTGTTGTTGTGGAGACAGTTTTGTGGTGGTATTTGTTTGTTTTGTGTGGGGTTTGGTCGTTTGGAGGAAGAGGATTTGGTGTTAGTTATTCAAGTTATTTAAAAAAGTCACCTTGGCAACGAAGAGTTAATTTTAGCTTGTGGAGTGGCTTGCTGCGTATTGTGTGTCCAGGAATAGACTCCCCACTCGAATACACAAACTAAAAATAAATCTCCGAGTGGCCGACGGACGGACGGGAGACGAATCTCACCGACAACCCGACCCGACCCCCAACAAAAGTCCCCTTCTTCCTCTCTCCTCCTCCAAACAACAAACAACTCCAAACTCCAATCCCATCCTCCCTCACCCTCCCTCACCCTCTCCCCAAAATCACTCAACTCCGATTCAACATTCAACCTCTTTCCGCTCTTTCCTTATCAAATCCTACAACAAGAACAAGAAGAACAAGAAGAAGCATTTGGTGTAACAATTTCATCCTTCCTCTCCACATTCTCCATACTCTCCACACTCTCCGTCCATGTGCTCTCAATTCTCAATCTCTCAATTTCTCCGTCACCACAACAACAAGACACAACTTCCATTTCTCCTCTTCACAAAACAATTCCGAGTCTTGTGAGTCTCCGATCCGATTCTAAATTGTCGGATCTCCGAAATGAGACGCAGGCGTTCTTCTCCGCCTTTCCTTCACTCGCGTCATCCTCATCTTTACACCCCTCCCTCCCTCCCCCTCATTTCATTCAGCTCAAATTCAAGTTCAAAATATTCAAATTCACCCAAGCAAATAAAATGAAGGACAAATGGAAAAATATGATTGGCAGGAAAAAAAGAGTTAAGAAAGTTATTTGTTGGGATGTTTGTAAAGAGTTGGTTGCCAGGAGGACAGCGGAATATTTTATTGTTGACTGAGAGTTGGAATTGTAATGCTATGGTGACATGACAGTAGGAGGCCAATTAGGCTTCGTCTTTTCCTATTCACGCACTTACATTTTAATCCTTTCTAAAGAAAAAGGTCGAGCAAAGGTTGTCCGAGCGACACTTTACTTTCCACGTCCCTTTTCCTCAACTCAAATCCCATTTTTCCACAAAACACGGCAACAGCCCACAGCCTTTTTACAAATCTATTTTTAGTTTCCAACTTGTAACAAATCGGACTTTCCACATTTCAACTGCCCAAACAAAAGCACCAAATCATAAAAATGAATTCATCTTCTTGGAAACAGCAATTCTGGGAATTATAATTTTTTACACTATTACACGAATAGACTTTGGCTCCCTTAAATTAAACAGTGACCTTTATCTCCCTTATCATCTCATGCAACTATTAACAATTCATGCTTCTTAAGAGAAGGCAATAAGCGTTTTGTCATAATATTTTATTCTATGCACTACCCAAGTACCCAGCTGCCATAGCTACACTCGCTCTTTTATTTCCTTTTCGGACTAACAAACCTTTTTTCTCCATTTTTGGCTTTCAGCGGTTTTAATGTTTTTAGTATTTAAATATTTCCATTAACGTAGCTTAGGCAACAGTTCTCTTAGGCTACTTTCATTTTGGAAATATTTTATTAGAAAGGGTGACAAATGAAAAATTGTCTCTGACACAACAATTGATGATTCACTTATTCAGAATTTACATATGTATGATAATAAAAATTGTTGAGACGAATTGTCGGTGTGATTTAGATTTTAGATATCTCTTAACAGATGAAAAAGATGAATAAAGGAGGATGTTGAAAAATGAAAAAAAGAAGAAAAGATTGGAAGACGGGAGTTGTGGCTCACGCCGGCGGTGAAGAATTCTAAAAATAGAAAAGCGACTTCACATCTGCCACAAAGCCAACGCAACACAAAACAAGAAAAGCAAAAAAAGTCTCTCCTACTCCAAAAACACACAAATCTTGTCCTCCATTTTCTTTGCTTTCATTAATTGCATATTTTTATTTTATTCAATCTCATTAGAGAGTTATCAACATCTTAACTTGTCAACGTACGTCATCAAAGATTTCCTCTAAGACCTCCGTAGAGAAATTAAACTAAAAAAGAGCCCGTGGAAACAAAGAAGCATGCAATAAACATTTAGGTACATTCGAGTCACAAAACTTAAAACCTAAAAGTTTAAGTTAATGCTCATAAGTTGTAGGTGAGGAAAAGCTAACTATCTAATAACAAACCACCTACAATTCTGAGTTGAGGAAATTTACAATTTGTTATTATTAGATTAATATTCTTATTTGTTATTCATCATTGAAGCTCACAAGATTGCATTAGTTTAGATTTAAAATTTAAATGTACCTTCATTAGGCAAAGAAATGGATTTGAGTTGAGGAATTTATTAATTAATTATATTTGATTTTGAGTGCATTTGATTTGATGAGTTAAAGAGTCGAAGTGTAGACTGAATTGAATGAGAAAAAGAAATTGCGTTGGCTTCTGCCTGCCGTGCCCGTGGCAACAAAATGAAGAAAAAGAAAAGGAGAGCACACGACAGACAGAAATCCGATACTCCCAGCCAGGGCCTACATCTCCCCTACTCTTTTTGACAACGCATCTTTTCCATGCCATATGCATCAAATATTCATCTACATCCCAATATTAACACAATTGTTGCCTCGGCAATATCAAAACATTCAACAAATGAACACATCAACTTATTATTACCAAGGTATTTAGGGAGGGGGCAAGGGTAATTGCCCACTCCGAAATGGAAAAAATTTGTTATTTTACCAAAAACGCGCAAAAATTGAAAACAATTTCGAGCTACGCGCACGTTTGATGCATTTTTGGATGATTTCGGCATAAAATAGCTCAATTTTTTCCTAAATACGGCCTTGATTGTTACACAACAAATGAAAGAAATACGACGTGCAAAAGAAATGACGTTCTCATTAAATATTTTCTACATTCATTGACGTCATCCTTTTACACAACTAGCAATATTCTTGTTTCTAATATTTCTACTCTAACATTGTCCTCAAATAACATTTCATAATTCATCCCATCCAACTCTTCTATAATAAATAGTTTTAGTTCTATTTAGTTCTCCTTTATTATTAGCGTCAGCTACTATTACAAATGTGTGCACTGCACACATGAACAGACAGACAGACAGACTGGTGGAAAAACCTTGGCATCCTGGCTTCTACACTCAGAAAAATCCTCGAGCTCTTTTCCCTTTGTATTGAGGTAACTTTCCCTGATAAACATACAAAATATGAA
>JAQFYB010006644.1:0-11895 GCA_034694085.1 Pogonognathellus longicornis
TGGCTACAAGGAACACATCCCTTCCAATCTAACTGCACATCAGCCAATTATTCTGTAATGAACATTTTGACTAAAAAAATCGGAGGACAGAATTTTACTTCTGAGGTTGACCATGCAAAATGGTAAGGAATATTAAAAGTACTCCTCCTTACTCCTTAGTACATTCTCCCAAGAATTCTACAACCTTTAACGCAACAACTATATATAATTCCCATTTAAAATTACTTTGCTTTATCATCAATGGTAATTAAAAAATGGACGTTAATTGAAATTGCAATAACAGGGGAGTGGGAACAAACGATACAGCTTGGTCTTGCATATCTGACTTGAACAGAATGGTAATTTGTAAATAATTCTTTTAATATCTCACTACATGATTTTCTTCCATGTGTAATTTTAGGTCTATTTTATTTCATGCATACATAATATCTATCTACATCTAGCTATGAGGTGGTGAGGTGGAAAACAAACGCATACAACTAAGGATATTACGCGTATAATATTTAGCATAAAATTTTCGAGATTTTGTGCACTTTTATTAATAATTAAAAAATAAACTTTAATTTCCAAATTTTAAAAGGGCGGGGGCAATCGCACACTTACCCCCTTGTTACGCCTATGCCAGTGCTTAAATAGACACACAAAATTACTGAATCAGAGAATGAGTAATCTACCTAGTTATTTAATAAGTAAAAAACGTATGCAAAACAATAGTTGAAGTACGTCATAATAAGATAAGGCTGAACTGCGTATAATTTCTTAATTTTAATTGTAACAATCATTTAAAGCAAGTTTTTCATATAAAATTGTAGAAACCTCAGAAAACAAGAGGGGGAGTGGCACTGTGTGCTCTTGACAAAGGCGTTTGGTCTGCCTTTAAGGCTTCTGTTGCTGAACTTCAACCTTGCAACAGAACTTACAGAACAATGCATTCCTTCCAACAACGGAGGAAAAGCAAGAAAATGCATGGACATCAAAACATAAAACTGAAATTCAAAAAGCTTTCTATCGAAAAACTCAGTTTCGAATCAGTTTTGCGCACCTTAAATAACAAGTTATAATTGAACATGAAAATGAAATACTTTTTTTGTACTTAGGTATGCTATTATTGAAAAGTCACGATATGTTACAAAACTTGATGAGAAAATACCATTATAATATTTAAAAAATATTTTATTATCAATTATGAAAATAAAGCGAAACTGAATGTATAACAGTATCCTTTTATTATCAAATTCACACACTGGTTCTGATACACTCACACACGTATCGAAAATGTTTTTTTGCAATTGTATAAACTCACAACGACATGACAGCGTTCATGTTAAGTCTATAATATAATAACGACTATAGTAAATCAACCATTCGTTGACTGTTTTTGTTGGGATCAAAAATTTCACCTTTTCATTTCATGAGACCTCCACTCTGTAAACCTCCATTCCTCACTGGGACTTCGTAATCCGAAGAAATAATAAATTCTTATTATTCTTCTTCTGAACTACCACAAATCACTAACAATAATAATGCAATCATTCATGTTGCAAATTAGGTAGCAGTTATTATTTCTACACAGGACAAAATGTGTATTACAATAACTTTTTTATGTACAACAACTATGAATTGATGCGTAGTATTTCAGTTTCATAATAGTTAGTTTAAAACAATAACATACTAGGAAATGGATGGATCATTGTTTTTCTTTGTAGGTCTACTTCTTATTATAAGTATATAAAGTTCTATAGAGTACTTACTTTTCACTTTACATTTACTAGATCTACATAAAACAAATGTTGACTCGTGATTTCTTTACAAATGTTCACAAACTACTTACAAACTAAAATGTGCTTCAAAATTCATTCATTTAAATGGTAATGTTACTACTAACACTTCAAATTACAATCCTCAGAGTTGCCATTTTAAGAAATTGGCCAATTGTATAGTATTGTGCAAATAATTAAGCAGAGTAACATTTTAAAAATATTGTTTCCAGCTGTCAATGTAACAAATTATTAAGTAACTTTAAATGCGTTAATTTTGAATACAGTTGATATAAGTACACTTCAAATATTTACACTTTATTGAATTTTAATAAATGCAATTTAACTCCACGGACTTCAATTCAATTTGATACTTGGTGACACAGAATATTTCATATGGCATATTCTGTGACTTGGTGATAGATTCTTAAGAATCAATTAACTTTTAGTGTTTAACTTAGTACATTGATTTTACAATTTTCACTGATAAGTTACAAGGCTTAATTCATTTTTTCGATAGCAATAGACAACTATGAGTTTCTTTCACTTACTTTCCCTTTCTTTAGTTGACAAACCATGGAGAGAGTAAAATATAAATAACCAGCAGACTTATAATTGAGTATAAATAAACACTTTTCATGTATGTTGTGTAAACTTAGTTAGTGAAAGCATTAATAATTTTTTTCAGTTAATATTCCTTAAGTACGCTCAGATTTATGCTGCTTCTCGTGGAAAAGTGCAAACTTCACAGTTGTTGGCACTTCTAGCGTTTATGAAAGTGCAGTGGGAACAGGTCCAACCCGCAGACTGAGGAGAAACTATTGGAGAAGCTTGGCTGCCGCCTGCGGCCGTACCAACACCACTACTCATCGTAGACGCCTCTACTAAACGAACAACCTGACAAACAAAATAATCGAAAATATTGTAGTGCAAACACATATCTAACGTTAACAAAAAATTGTAACTTACAGTTTGCCAGTGTTCAGATTTGGCCCAGTCGTTAGCTTTCTCCGGTTGATTATTCCGGACGGCTTCAAGAAGTGGTCCTATGTACTCTCTCATTGTGACTATTTCCATAGACGCCAAGTATATTAGGAAATGGAAGTCTCTGGCTATAGAAATAAATGGAGTATCCTTGGAAAATTGGCTAAGATACGTCACAAGGGCAGGAAAATCCTATAAAAGATAAAAACCATATAAGGATCAATAGATACAAACGTTTTTGTTAGAGCTAGCAAATTCTTTACATTTTGAAAGTACTTACTTGAATTTGCCCGTCAACAAAACGATTAGCGACTGGAAATGGTTTCACACCTTCCTTAACGTGGAAACTGTACTTCTGTTCAATAGGAGTAGCAACGGGCAGATCAACAAGCAAATATTCCACAGGCAATGGTCTGGCAAGTCTTGGAACTTCATTTTTGTATTCATCCTTCTCCTACAGATAATTGTTATAGTTAAGAAAACATTTGTGGTTGGCTATAAAAGATTCAGTTTTGGTAATAGTGTAATCACTGCAATTGTTAACGGCAGTGAGTGTAATAGTAATAACAAAAGTAAAATTCGAACCTTAAAGAAAACATCGGGAACGAATTGTTTTTCTGACGATTCTTTGACATAACCCAGCTCAGGGGCATCTCTAGTAGGGACAAGGCACTTGTCTCTCACTAAAGCCATGCACTGATTGGAAACTTGGTATCCTACCATATGAACTTGATTCGTTTCGTCTCCTAAAATGCCATCAAGATTCATTCAAGATTTGAAAAATTGTAATACCAAAAAACTCATAAAACCAACATAAAACAAAAGTTATTTGAAGTATACCTGTGATGAGGACTGTACTAAACTTGGAACCAAAAGTTCCTGTGGGAGCTAGTTTACACGGATTAGGATACTGACTTTGAAAGTAAGCAGCTGTAATACATTCTTGAGCAGACAAAAAGTGAGAATGAATTCCCCTCACATGTTTAACAGTTCCCTTACTGATATCTTCGGTAATCAAATCCGTAAAAACCCAACCTAAACATTTCAATCCCAAAGCAGTAGCAATTTCATTCACTATCGGCTCTTTTTCATCAGTTAAGCTAAAACGAATGTTGTCCCGAGAACTTTCTTGAGGAGGTTCGTATATTGCAACAACTCGACCTCTGCAAAAGAAAAATGTCACTTTATATGTCTATGTTATATAATTAATTTTAGTGTAGGACAGAAATGGTTCTTGTCATTCGTGTAATGCTAATGGCTGGTAATGAATAAAGTTAAATGCTGACGTACCTTATACCTAAAGGTACATCATTGTGTTGTTCGTAAACACCATACAGAAAACCCATTCGTTGATGCCCTGATGAACGCCAGTACGACAAAAACCTTTCGACGATTCCTCGATTTTCAAATAAAACGTTGTCAACATGACGGTAAATCTAAATGCCAAATATGATTAATGTAGAAAACATTCTTTTACAAAATATAAAAAGAATAAGTAGATCTTACTTGACGGTTTAAAGTAACTGCGGATGGTTGACATTTTGAACAAATGCCTTTCGGCCAAGGCAAATGAGTAGTACAACCTTCTTTAATTCTAACACTAAGATCTTCTAAAACTGCGAATTTTCCTCTACAAGTTAATGATCAATTTTAATATTTTACATTATTTTGTAACATAAAGATGTTATAAAATAGAAAAATAAGTAGATATATTTCATACTTGTCCATTCCGCTTGTAATTTTTTTAATGTAAGAATGGAAAGACAGATGCTTGATGTTTTGCTCTTTCAAATGACCTTCATCGTACGGTTCCAGGGGGGCACAGTTAAAACAACTACCATTTTCATTATGGGAGCACGATTTTGATCTTGGGCGTTTGATTTGACCACTCTGGTCACTTAAAATTTTATCTACTTCATCTTCCACCAACGGTTTTCTTGGCAAGGCTGCATTTGAAACTGAGACTGAAGCTGCAGAATTTGAAGGTTTGGAATGGACAGATTTCGACGTGCTAGGCATTTCTTCATCCATTGGTTCGTCTTTACTTGATAAAGCTGTTCCAGGTAAGGGAGTCAAATAAAGCAATTCGCCATGATTTAATTTTGCTTTTTCTACAGTACTGGACATGGAAGATACAATCGGATTCTTTTTTTGTCGATCTTTATGCAATGCAAAGGCTGTAGAACTGTATCCAAACGCTTGCTGAACCTGGATTTATTAAATGGTTTTTGTAATGATCTAAATTGAACATTTTTTGTGTATTTTTAGCATTAGGTTCATACCTTGACAAACATTGCTGCAGTAGTGGTAGAAGATTCTACCTGTATTCGCCTCTGCCCATCACGGGCTTCAATTCGAAGTAAGATCTAACAAGCAATAAAGTATTTTTAATTAGAATATCACATCACACTACCATGAATAAATCCTCTACAAATAAATATTTTTTAATAAACTAACCACTTTTGTCATTTTAACGTTGATTGCTGTTTGCTATCAACGTGTAACTCTTCTTGACACCTCTCAGATATGGCTTCGTTCGTGTGGCTGAAAGGAGCGTATAAGCGAGTTAATAATTTTACTAATACTATAAAATAATTAGTAATAATAGTTGTAAGATTGAAAACATTGTTTTGTAAATGTATTATACTGCCACAACATATTAAAGGTTTAAGTAATTAGGATTTCGTGTACAGTGTAAGTCAATCATAATCAAAATTCAATAATACTCACATCTTTAGTTTTCCTGGAGTTCTCAACTGATTTCTTTAGTCCACTTACAATTTAATACGTTCCACGATTACGATGTGCTTAAGACTTTTTATTTCTTACATTTATTTCTGGTTATCTTGTTTGTTAGGTAAATTGGTTTATCTGTCAATAAGTAAAAGTGAAATTAAATATTAACAATTTGATTTTCCAAATCAATGATCAAGAAAATTGAACATTGAACATGGAGAAACTCTTTGATCTTTTGTCTTCTTGAAGAACAATCGACTCAAAAGTTGAAAATGACAATTTTCAAGTCGATTGTTCTGCGTAAAAGTAAAAGATCATAGCAATTTTGGAAGAAAAAATCAAAAAACTTACTTTAATGGCGATCAGGATTAGGAATTTAATTGTGACGAAATGAACCGACTACGCAAAAGACAATGTTGGCAAAAACTAATCTGAAATGATTTGCAATTTTCACAACAATTGGATTTATTAGCAATATCTTGAATGACACGACAAAAGTTTTTGAATTTGGTAGAATCGAATGGCTGAAGAGAATACCAAAGCAACACGTGACTCCGAGTGGAAGTGTTTCATAATAATAAAAACAAAGTTAACTTCTTCATTGTGTGAGTGTGTGTGAAATAACTCAAGAATCCAATTAACTAATTGTTAACGTAGTTTGCGCTCACAATTAATCCACGAATAAAGACTTGGTTAGTTGAGTGTTAATTGGACAAAGATAGTGTGCTGTTTTGTACACATTTTAACGTGTGGGATGGGTGGAATCTCTCGTTAGTCGTAAGCAAATCCTGTGACAAATGACAAAAACCTGACTATTCTCAAAATTCGTATACCTGTACTGTATCTTGTTTGTGTTTGTTTGTATTCTACATATTTTGCAAAAATAATCGCCAAAAAATTATATAAATGACAAGATTTTGAGTGGATGAGCATGATTCTGATTCATGATGGTAAACAAAAGATATACGGTCTGCACATTCTAATCATGATTACAATAATATGAAAATATTATTTGTGTATTCTATTCTATTGATACAATATTTACAATCTGTACGCAGTAGTTGTATGTAAACCAAAGGGAGAGAGACAGTTTTAGAGTGACTGAAGTGTTGTAAGTGAAGGTGTTAAGTGTAATTATTTCATTTTTAAAAGTTGTGAATTTTTGGCAACAAAATTGACCGTTTTTTAACGTTGGACCTTGGGCTGGGTAAGGTCACTGAAAATACCAAGCGTCAGTTGAATACAATTGCTAAGAATATAACGATGGAACTCCCAACATATTTTGGTATGTTCTTTTGCTCATTGTAAATATTGTAATAAATGCACAATGTTTCCAAATGTTTATTATGCACATAATCTTTTCAAATTAACAGGACTTTAGATTTTACGTTCGTTTTATGATTTTGAAGTAGTAATTGCAATTACTTTGTCATTCGCTAATGTTATAGATGCATTGATGAACCGATCGCCAATCCCAGCATCCGATATTACGACCTTTCTACGAGAGATGCGACGAACTCCGTCTGGCCCATTAATTACGTCTAAATTACTAGCTGGTAAAATTCAGTCTACATCTGAAGCTCAAGCGATTCAAGCATTTGCTGTAAGAAGTGTTTTATTCCGTTTTATTTTATATTACATAAATATATTTCTACAAAAATAGTAATACTATGTGAACATTTGTTGATGCAGTTTTTAGAAGCAGCCCTTGAATCTGAATCTGAAGGATCTATTGAATTTAGAACAGAAATCGGTCGCTATCGATTCCTCAATGAAATAATCCGAATTTTGTCTCCTAAATATTTGGGAGACCAAACCTCTTTGGGTGTGAAAGAAAGAGCCGTGAAGTTTCTGTATGATGCGTCGGGTGTAAAAAGAAAACGATGGTTCCCCAGTGAGCATTCGAAGATTGATGCTGTTTACCATTCACTCGTGGACGGTACCATTATTCCAAGAAATCCTAAGGATGCCTCCGTGGAGGCTGACGCTGATGCTGAATTGCAAAAAAGTATATTTGATCGGGCCGAAAATGCAGTAATGTTAAAGAAATTGCTCCAATCTAAGGATCCTGCAGATTTACAAGCGGCAAACCGCCTTATTAAAAATCTTGCCGATGAAGAAACAAAACGCAATGAAAGGAGAGCCGAATTGCATTCCTTAATTGACAGAATAGACACCTCTACCAGTCTTCTGACGGAAATGTTAGTTCAATCTCGAATTGATGCAGAAATTGTAGAAGAATTGGCAGACACTTGTAGAAGTTTGCGAGAAAAATTAGGAGGCATTGCTACTGAAACTAATGACGAAACTACGTCGTTGCTTCAAGCTAGTGAAAACATTGAAAAAGTTTTAGAACTGTATGAAAGGAAGAAGAATTGTGTTGATGATAAAGTAGACGAACCAGAATCACCTGAAAAAATAAAAGCTGAATTGTCACTGGCGGATGAATTGTTGATAGGACTAGGAGATATTAATTTATCGCTTTCATCCTACGACCATAAAATCGTGAGCAATAATGACAGTGAGAACCTTTTAAACTTAGACGTGGAAGTGTTTCCCTCTCCGAGTTCTACTTCGGCCTCAGCTGAATTACTGCAATCCGACACAACTCTAGAGGAAATCGGAAGAATGAGTCGAGAATTGATGGAAAAAAATTTAATTGGTATAAAGAATCATGAATCGAAAAAGTAAGCAGTGTACTCAATTAATTTCATAACAGATTTATAATCGTTTTAATCTTTACGGTGATTTAATGACTTTTTTTTCATTCAGGACTGACAAAACTCCTCTTAGTCAATTACTGAAGCCTACAGTTGAACCGAAGAAAGTCGAGTCGAGTCATTTACTTGAAAGATCGGGGGATGCTCCATTCCTGGACTTGGACTTTTTGGACAGACCCAACGGTTCCAACAGCCGGAACAACAATAAGTTAATGCCTACACATTTAACTGTTGAAAGCAAGACAAAGCCAAGGCTGAGTTCTGGAGAAGATGAAAATTTACTTCTAGTCTTGGGCGACAATCCAAATTCAACTTCTAAAGGAGGGGAAACAACGAATAATACCAATAATAAACCACAAATCTCATCGGCTCTACTAAATTCTTCAAACTCCTCAGAAAAGTCGTGCTTTAGTTTGAATTCAATTAAAGAAATAGATCTAGAACTAATTGACTTAATCAAAGATGTAAAACCTGTGGAAATCGATCTTGAAGAAGACTCTAAACATGTTAACTTGACTTTGACATTTGGAGGGTTTCCCAAACTTCCCAACAATGTTTATATTATTGTTATCACTTTAGCAAACAGAAGTCCTTCATCAACGATTTTAAATTACGTTTTCCAATTACTACCTCCAAAAGGATTACAAGTAAGCTAATTCATAACTACTCATCCTCATTTAACTTTTAATATAATACATGTACACTGTGCAGTGCAGTCAAAATTAAATGACGATATGTATTAAAAGTTTATTTTTACTATTTCAGGTCAAATTGTTACCTCCGTCTTGTATGGAACTCCCACTATGGAAAAAAAGTTTTTTACCACCTCCCGTTTTGACTCAAGTGGCTCTAATAATGATTCCTCCTGGTTTTTCAAAAAGCAAGTCCAAAATGAAGTTTATATTATCATACTGCTTGGGAGAAGAGACATCACTACACAATAAGGACTTTGAAATTCCTTCTACTTTCTTTTAGTTGCCTGCAAAGTGCTTATTTTTAACAATCCTATTTAGTTTTATGTGTTGCTAAGAATTGTAAAAATGTACTTCTTCTGAAGGATACACGTACTGTAAGGAGAGGGGTGCATAATTAGACATAATTGTAATGTAGACTTGTAATTTTATAGTTATGCTAAAAGTTGCAATTCCCGTCTACTATCTTGTAAGAGTTTTACCTGCCTTGTCCAAATCTGTGATTTTAGCTTAGACATTTAGAGCAGATGTAGCTAATTATAAGTGACATTTCTTTAAAGTGTTCTAACTTTTCTTTATTTACATATTCACGAAATGACTGTTCGCATAAATAACAGTTTTCATTTTGTGCTTAGTTAGAGTAGGGCTATTAGTTAAAAAATTAATAACACTATATTCCTCCAAAGCCTTGAAATGTTGAATGAAACAAAGACAAAAAAATGCATAATACTTTGCTAATTTTGAAAGTAGCAACAATTCAAATGAAAATTAATTGACAAACGCAATAAAATTATAATATTAATATCACTTAAGTATTTCTGCTTGAATAATGATGGTTATGAAATGAGTCACATTCTAATAGTGACTCATATAAGGTGTATGTATTAAATCAAAGGAAACGAGATCCTGTAACTAGCATGCATTTATCACCATTGAAAGCCTTCTTCCCGTTCCATCTCTCTTTAGTTTAGACTGTTTCCAATCTCCATTCTTAGTCGAATGACACATAATGTATTGCGACTCACCACTAGTGATTTTTCTTAGATTAAAAAATTGTAATCAAATGAAATAACTATCTGCGTCAAAACGATAAAATGACATTTAATCCACTTGTATTGTATAAATGTAATAATTAAAATAGGCTCAAAGAAACAATAAAATCTATTAATTATACGAAATAACAGTTTTTTACAGCAGAAAAGTTCGCTTTTTCACACTAGCAATAACCACTGCATTAATTTTAGTACATTGGAATATACATGGAAATAAATGAAGTTGAAAAACATATTTTCAGGGAATGTTGGATTTACTATGATTTACTGTCACATTTTAACGAAAGCACTGACAAAGTTCACATAATAGTGTGCAATAATAATGATTTATTTGAAGATGCAATCACTAAACAATAAAGAAAAATGACAAATTGATATCTGGAACTGAGAATAAATGGTAACACAGCCAATTGAATCAGGTAATAATAATATTTTTTGAACAATCAAATCAGAGAAAAGATTTTAGTGTAGGAACTATAACTGTAAGTAGAATTGCACGAATACTAATACTGTCTAAACATAAATAACAGAATATTATTTACAGTGTTGTTGTAATAGCTGTTGTAAGGCCTGTTATGAAATTAATTGCGATGGACTTAAATTCATTTTTCGGACCCTTGTAATAAAGTAAAATTAACGCGGCTCTACAACATTCCCTTCATACGTAGACGCTCCCGCTTGTGTCATCAAATCAGCGATATTCTTCTCCAGATCGTCAATACGATTTCCCATCTCGTCAATTCGGTTTAGAATTTGATCTGACATGTTTTGAAATTTGTCTTGCATATTTTGCAGTAGTCCTTGAACCTATTTAGTTGCAAAAACAGCCGGAAATTAATATAATTTACTTACTTCAAATTACTAAAAGATTTTCTTTAAGTTAAGTACATAAATAAAGCTTTTTATTTTTGTTAATAATTTGTAATAGTGTTTGTTTTAATAATGCATTTGTTTTTGTTTTTGAAATATTTAACAAAAATATTGAACATTCCTCAGAGCAGAAGAAATATTGAAAAAATGATGCACTAAATAAAAGTTGACAGCCAATAAGCAGTGCATACAATACAAACTAAAGTAATGTTTTATCTAAATTCTAAAGTCTATTGTTCTAAAAAAAATAGGAATATTGAGATAAGGCTAATACACAGGCTGACAAATTAAATAAACCCTTACCCCAATTTGTCGCTTTAATGATTAAAACACAAATTGAATGTAAACGAGTTAATCAATCATATAATTTTCCACATAATAGTAATGAATTTTTGAATATCAAAATAACATCTACATTTTGTGAGTGTTACCATTTTTGTCCATATAAAATTAAATACCCAACTAATCTAGACACAATAAAACTAAACGTAATAATAATTGTAATTGTGTTTTACTGTCATTAAATTAACGAAACAATTAAACATTGTGATTACTTACGTATTGTGTTAACTCTTGCAAATTTTTCGGGTCGTTCTTATCCATTTCCCCCATGTCCGACATTTTTGCTCTGATTAGCTTTCGCTATTTTTTAGAAAATATATAAAAATAAAATAGAAATTCTAAATCAAAAATGAATAAAATGTAATGAAAAAGCAGCACACAGTCAAATCAAATCTTTTATACAACTACAACAACTCCTCTGTGTGTATTATGTTCACTCTTCTGAATAAATGAATACTCTTCGCTTTTGTAAATATAATAAAACAATCTTCTTGCTCCATTCCCGCTGTAGTGTGTTGCAGTCTCGATGTAAAGGAAAGAAGCTCCAAAAAACACTCTCCCAGCAAAATAACCCAACGCAAACTCAAGAAACAATTAATTTTTAGCACCAATAATTTCTCTTTAACCCTCTTGCAAATCAAAATTAATCCCTAATATTTTTATTTGACCGAATTCTCAAAAAATCTTTATTACAAAGATTTATGGCTAAGTAATTGTAATTTATTACCCTGTAAATAAATGG
>JAQFYB010006645.1:0-11893 GCA_034694085.1 Pogonognathellus longicornis
GTACAACTAGCTTCATATTGAATACAAAAAGCTGTCATTCTCTTATGCAGAAAAGCTGCAATACTGTGTTCGCTGATAATCAAGTTGTATCAATTTTAAGATATTGGAAATAAAGTTTTTGCCTTCTATGATTAAGACGACGATATATTAAATATTATACCCCGTACAGTGTCGTACACGTACAAGGCATGCAAAAGTACTGTTCAAGTACATACCGGGTGTCTCATTCATTGCTTGCAGTAGTTATATAATACATGGGTAGTCCTTTCGTTTTATGTTTTGCCTGATGAAATTGAGATTCGCTGGCCTCACGTGGCGAGCGAATTTCCAATTTCATCAGGCAAAACATAAAGCGAAAGGACTACCCATGTATTAACTACTGCAAGTAATGAGTGGTAGTATACAAGCAGTATTGCAGTATATTGGTGTGTAAACTTGTATTGAACATACTCGTTTCAAAGCCTATATCTGGACCTCATGTCTAGGAGATCTTCTTGGTAGTTGGATTAATTTATTCTATAGGAAATAAGTCGCCGATGCAGAGCTATAGCTCACGCATGCGCTAGCGATGTATCTTGTAGAGTAATTTGTTGTGAAAATTTAATTTTTGTTCTCGCTTAATTGTGGTTATTAAAATATTTTACTGGGAGTTTGTTTTATGAATTCACGATTTTTCGTATATCATTTTCGCATATTTGAAAATATTTTTAAAAATTACAGTAAATTTAAAAACAGTGAATTACGAAAGCAGTTTTACGTGAATTTGAGTAGACCATATCAACGTTTATACAAACAAAGTGATTTGACTGCATTTTACGCGCTCTGATTGGCTGATGCGAACTTCCGATGAAATGAATTTCTCAATAACTTTCTCCCTACTTAGAAAGAACCTCTATAGAATTTATATTTTTTCGTTTAGCACCGAAATAAATAAGATTTGTACAATAATGGTAAATGGAAAGGCAAAATATCATTGATTATGCATACCCATAGCTTTTCCTTATATATAACGATAAGTTAATCCAATTAATTGAGTATGAACTCAATTATTTGGATACAAGTAAGAGGTAGCTTGTAGTAATTCCTCTTATTACAACCATGAATTAATATTACCTCGTAATAAATGTATATAGTGAAATGCCTTAATGCAAACGATACGTAATGAAAACCGATACTGACAATTACCCGGGTGATGTAATGAGATGACGACAAGACAGATCCGAGTTGTTGCTATAATAACCGATTAAGTTTATTCAATGAGAATGTAGGTAAGTGTATAAATGTAAGCCAATGTTTTACAACTAAATACGAAGAGAGAGAGAGTCAGTCCAATGGGTGTGGAGGAGTAAAGAGAAGTGAGTCCAGATTGCTCCGTGGAGTTGTTGCTGTTGAAAATCAACGGCTGTACTTTCCTGTGCTTCTGGTGGCCGCGACGGAGTCTTGCATGTTGGAACAGCGTTTGGATGTGGCGGTGAATCCAACGAGCTCTTGTTGGCGGCCTTCAAATGCATAATGCAGCAAGCATTGTAGAGAACCTATTTTTAGATATGAACTACATAAATTTTGGCACAGAACCCACTATATAATATAACGCACTAGCGATTTGGTTTAGGTACATAAAACAGTGCAAATTTTTCCTGTGATAATATTATAGCTACCTAGTATCTACCTCCTATGGCTATTGTGCTACACGTTAACGAAAGCTATTTTTATTTTAATCGGTAGGTATACTAGTGTTTTGTCTGCAACACTGTTCATTGGAAGTGCTTCTGTTTATTATTTATTCATTACACTTTTAAATATTATTATATTGTATTGTTCTTCAATGGACAACAAGGTCAGAACAAATTTATACTTATATTACTTTTGTAAAATTTCAAGCAAATAAATTACGATAATTGTTTTTTTTCTGCAGAAGTACATGTTTCAATATGAGACAGTTTGCACAAATGACTTTGGCAGATACTTAATTGCAAGTTGTGATATTCCAGAGAAATCTTTAATTTTAGTTGAGAAGCCTTTAGTTGTAGCTCCGGCAGATGAAGTACGAGACAGAATTGAAGGACAAACTTTTTTATGTATGGGGTGTTGTGCACCGTTGTCAATATCAAACAAATCGGACAGAATATTATATAAATGTTCATCATGCCGGTGGCCTGTGTGTAATCGAGACTGCGAAAAGGTATTAGAAAAATACAAAACCAATAATTTATTTTTACCTAAGTACTACGTCATACTATTTACTCCCTAAACTATACATGTAAGTACAATTAAAAAATGATGAAATAATAGTTTGGTATATTGATATCACTATGTTGATCCTGCACGCTGAAGATGATCATTCACTCAAAAAATGAATGTGCAGTATTTAAAAGAAATAAAATTAGATTTCCTCCTCCACAATGCTGGCCAGTTTTAAACAAAACCATTTTGACGTTGCGTTGTCTTTTGATGAAAAAAACAAATCCTACTGCCTGGGCAGAGTTTTTCAAAAAATTGGAGCATCATTCAGAAATCAGACGTGAAAAATATGGTTGCCGGAAGGGAGACGAAATGATAATTGACAATTTTGAATACTTTTATAAAAATTGGGATCAATGTCCATTTACAAAAGATGAAATTTTGATGATATCTGGAGTCATCAATGTAAATGCATTTTGCGCCGTAAAAACCGATGAGTCATCCGGTGTTACAAGGTCAATTAATAATTTTATTCTCATAACTCAGTGATACAATAAAATAAAATATACCTTTTTCAATAACATTCCAATCAAAATATCATTTACTCAAAAATTAGGTTCCTTAACTATTTTTCAGAAGAGCAAAATGTTTATTCGAGCAAGCAAGTCTCCTAGCCCACAGTTGCAGCCCAAATTGTTCCTGGGACATTGATATTATGACAAGTAACAAAAATAACGTTGGAAAGGAAAATCCTGTAACAATTGAAATACAAGTACAAACTGCAGTCCCCATTCCAAAGGGGCAAATGCTAACAATTCTTTATAGCGCACGTTTTGCATTATTTGGCACATTAAAGAGAATCGTCTCGATTGAGGAAATTGCACATTTTGTTTGTAAATGCTCTCGTTGTCGAGATCCAACTGAGTTTGGATCCTACACTTCTGCCGTTAGATGTTATGAGTGTGAAGTTGACTATTTACTACCTGAAGATCCAACTGTGCCAGAGTCAAATTGGAAATGTTTAAACTCTGATTGTGCTCACTCATATAATGTGTGCAAAGTGGTTTACACGGTGAGTAAAGTCGAAGATCATTTTGAAACAATCAAAAGTCTGGAGTTGGCCTCTAAAGACGAATTAAGAAAGCTTCAAGATATTTATGACAGATACTCAAAGGAACCTTTGCATCAAAACCATTACATTATTCAAGAAATCTCGACAAGAATACTTCAAATTTTAGTGGAAGATATGAATATCCTGGTTGAGGATAAAGATCATTCGGCTGAGATATATGTTCCTTTCATTGAAATGTGTATTTTTCACTGCAGTTATTTACTCGAAATCGCTCGTGTGCTCTTAAAAGCAATGACGAGTTACATAGGTAAATTATTACTTAATAATCAATTACTTTTAATGTAGTGCGTTTTTAATGGGCGATCTATGGGAATAGCTAAGCGTTAACAATTGTGTGATTTTATACCATGTTTTTGAAGTAGCACAGCATTTATAAATAACACATCGAATGCAAAATAACTTATAAAGTACCCGCCGTTGTCAAAAGTTCTACTCCATAAACATCAAAGAACCTATAACAATATATATGAGAAGGTATGGCCAATTATTCAATTCAAAAATAACTGTGATGTATCTTGGCGACATAAAAAATTCGACCAATCAAATCGCGATTTGAAATTCAAAAAAATCAAATCCGTTTTTTGAGTCGCCTAGTTACGTCATCTTCCCGAAACCCCATTTTAACCAGGATATTGGCCATACGTTGATAAACATGTTAAAAAATCAAACAAGTGTCAATGCATATCGCCTACCTCTTCCCATAGATCACTCATTAAAAAACGTACTATATTATGGCTATTAGGTATATACTGGGACAAGTGAATTTTTACAGATAACTCTGGTTGTTGTGAATCAAATTCTTTCAATTTGACATTAACGTTAGCATAAACCTTTTCAGTTGTGAAAAACTCAATTTTGAGTACTTAATATTTATGTCTATTATTTTGTAAATACATCAGTGTTACAAAAGACAGTTTTCCATAATCTTTCTTGCACTTCATGAAACGGTCTTTTGCAACATATACGACTATACGACTCCAAACTTTAACTGTGTAACAAACTATCATAATTCCCCTTCCAAATTGTGCCAGTATTCCAGTATCCATACGTTACAACTTTATATTAAAAATGCCAATTCATACCACAAAGTGTATAATTATAATTTTTACGCGTAATGATCTGAATAACTTATTATGAGAACCAAGTATTGTATTGAATCGTTAATTTTGAAAACCAATTTCAATTTAGATACACTGGAGTCTTACCTTGAAAAAGCAGAGAAAATTAAAATGAAAAATATTTAGACACTAATTCATGACATTGGTACGAACGAGAGATGTTCAACAAAAAGGAAGAATAGAAGGTGCGGTGATATTAAACGCATTTTTATTCCATTTAAATAAACATTATAATTCTAAAATTTGCCATTTTTTTCTATCAATTTTCTAATTAATTGAAATCGCACTTTTTAATAGGTACTAATTTCATTAATGACTTTTTTGCAATACATACAGATAATATTTTCTTTTTGTTTTATAGTTTGTCTGTGGCATTGGAACGGCCAAATATATCCAACAAACATCTTTTTGATAGTTCGACAGCTTTTTAGCGTTAGTTTTGTAATACTTAAGTGTACATCTAATATGTGTTGATATTGTAACAATGCGTGCGTGGCTTATGAGATTAGCCCAACTTTTAACAGGTTAGAGTTGTAATGTATTAATGAAATAGAGTAAAAATATTAAATAATAAGATTAAAACCATGTCTGCTAAATTATTTTATTATTATACCTATATTACTAAATTTTTTATTTCTTTATTATAGCTAATATCTCTGCTACGCATTGTCAGTGATACTCATTTTGAAAATATTGATTCACTGCAAGCATCGCGTGTAAAACTCTATTCCAACGTAATTGCTGCAATAAAACTATTTTCTCCCCCTACAAAAACGGTGCCTTCAGGATTTACAATACATGTATTGACATAACCTTCTACTTCAACATCTGATTCCGCTGTCAATTGATTAAGATCCCATGCAATCACTTTCTTATCCCAACCACTACTGATCAAACGTGTTGACGTTGCGTTCCCAATAATTGTGTTCACAATCGCACTATGCCCCTAAAATAGTTAAAAGAATAAATTATATACGTATATTCTACTTTTGAATCCTTAATTTTGGCTAATTAAACATTAAATTCATTATTATATCTATTTAAATCACATTCAACGATACAAAGTTTGAATCACATGATTAACGTATAACATTGTATTTGTGTGAGAATTTATTATTACTGTTTAATAATTAGTATTATAGATATATAGTGCCTACTAATTACACAACCTACTCCGTGCCATAATATGCAACATGCAAATACACCAGATGTTACTTCTAACGAAATACAATTTTTAAATCAACTATAATTAGTATAAATAATAAATGTTATGAATAATAGCATTTAGTTTCATAGGTAAAATGGTTTCCAAATGTTTTTGTTTTGAATAAACGAAAAATATTAACTATAGAACCCTAACTAACTGTAGATAAATTGTCATTCATTTTCTAGCATTAAAATAACAGCATGTACTTAAAAATAAGTTTGCACTTTTGAGTGGAATAAGTATCAAAAAAAGAAAAACTGTAAAATTAGAATACTTAATTTTAATGTATTACACTATGTTTTCTAAATGCCCCGTAATGTTTAATATTATGTACTGTGAGTGTCATTATATTATGTAAAAGTGAATAAATACCTTCAATTTTCCTTTTAAATGGTTTCCGGATGCAATTGCATCGTGTACTTCAATTTCCATTCCAGAACGATCGATAAAGCACAAATTATTACCAATGAGACCAATTGGACCGCTTCCAGGAAGAGAATTTTTAATCGATACGCCAATTTTATCATCTCCTTTTACAATAAAAACAAGAGTCAAATAAAATTTATCAACTAGCATTATATTAGGTATTATTGTGTTGTAGCGTTATTATCATACCTCTATGAGACAGACTGAAAATAGTGACATCCCTATCCCTTATTGTAAAAATTGTATTTTCAGCAACAGCCAAGTGCCAAATTTCTTCCTCTGTATTCCAACTATGCACCAAACGTCCGTCCTTCCAAATTTTTACCTAAAAAATAGTTTAGAATTTTTAGTAATGCAATTATTATTTGTGTCATAAGCCCCAAAATTGTTTTGGGATGTTAAGGGATGCTATGCGACATCAGGAAAGTTCATTTAGAAAGAGAGAAGGACAAATGAAATACAAAGATTATTAGCTACCTCTCCTTTTTCATCCGCTGAGTAAAGCTGTTTATCAAAAAATTTGACTCGTGTAACTGCATCGTTGTGACCTTCCAAGGTTCTCATGAGTGAGCATTGTCCTTGGTCATCTATATTCCATTGACGAATTGTTGAATCGGCAGAAGCAGTGTAAAATATAGTTGAATTGTCATCCCCTGTCATGTGATAAATTGAATAGTCGTGAGCTGCGAACTCACTCACTGGTTGCAGTTCTTTACTCCAAACCTGAATTACATTAATAGGATTATTAGTTTTACTAATTATTAATTAATTGACCACTTTACATTATTAATTACTATTTTACAACATTTGCATATGTACAGTTTTATTTATGGTGTAATTCCATATATTTATAGTATGCAAAGCAGTAAGGTTCATTAGAAATTTCATGAAAATATTAACCTTGATAATCCCATTGCTTGTACTTGCAGATAGCAAAAATTTGCCATTGACCCACAGCAGATGATCAATATCAACACCGGATATGCGGGTGTCTTCCTTTGATGTCCCAGTTACTTTCATGTTTGCTAGATATTGTAACGTTGTATTTTTAATGCTGATTTGAGTATTCAAATTCTTTGATCCACCAATCAATAAACTTTAATTTTTAAAAGGAAGAACGTTTTCATGTTAAAAGCTAGTGAATTATTATATTGAATTAATACTTTAATTGTACCAAATATTTTTTTAAAAGAAAACACTAGATATTACAGTTTTCTTATATTTTTAAGAATTTGAATTAGGTTTTTAATTTTTGGTAGGTTTAAATAAAAAATTTATAATTAATCCTAAAATATGTCAAGTAAGTATTTTGGTATTCAAAAATAATGTTTATACTATATGCTAGGAATTTGAAATGATAATGAGATGCTAAGTTGGTGACTCTTTATTATGTATTAAGCTGCTGTCTGTTGCTGCTGTTGTCGAGATTGCTGCTAAAGTTTATATTTCGAGAAAATTTTAGACGAACCGAGAGTGAAATATAAATAGATACTTTGAGAAACTTCATGTGTTTAAAAATACCATAGGAAGCTTAGAGTATATTCCAGAAGGCATCTATGACGTAATTCCTTCATCAATGAACCTAAGCTGTTTTGTAGAGCAGATACCAATTCTACATTTATACTTGCACAACACAAAACACAGATAGCAAGAAATATTCATGTTGAATATATACTTACTAGTTTCCTGTCAGTGATATATAATATACACCCTATTTGTAGCCATCATATCATAATTGATAACACCTTCATTATGCAACATTTATTCACCATGGTATATATCAACGGGTTGGAACGTTTCCCAACTCGAATCTAATAACATTTACAATGAGAAAGATGAAAAATTTATTTATATATATATAAGTAGGAAGTATTTAGAACCTCCCCAACTTTACATTGTTTCTCAACGTTTTCGGAATTTCACTTCCTCTGGCTTCTCCCACAGCTTCTCCCAAGGCCGTATACAAAAACTCATTTCAGGAGGGCATCCCAACATTAAGATCAAGTATGACCATGGTCAATAGTAGTGCAAAAGTAGCTATCAATATAATTCAGTTTTAATTATTAAACCCATTAGATGCCAAACCCTTCCATACATATTATATTCTGTCTTGTTAAAGAACACACAATTCATTAAAAGACCTTGCGATAATTGCCAACGTATTTCCAAAATTTTAATCAGCACAAAATGCACATTACCCTGAGGATGAAAAGAAATTTTCAGTTTCAATTTGACGTGTGGGACAAGTTTCTTTGTTTGATGAGTTTAGTGGCCCAATAGCAACTAAATTTTGACAGTCTGATTTTTAACGCATTAAATAATTTTAAATTCCAGATAATAAGAAAGTTTTGCGTAACAAGAACATTATCCCCGGATGTATCACTTTAACCAATGAAGATTGGAATTAACTCAATTAATATGTAGATTGAAATATAATAATGAAATTGTGTCATTGTAACGAAAATATTAATGCATTGATGATGTAACTACAGATACCTCAATTACGAGGAATTCGCTAATAAATAAATAAGCTATGAAGTAGATGCAAAATTTAATAAATGTTTGGAATGAAAATGCGAAATTTATTAAAACATGATCAATCAAAAAATGATAAACTGTAGTAGTGTAGACTTAGCAATGCTCAGTTTTTTTTAAATTGTCTTATACTTGGACCTAACTCATGAATTAATATTACAAAAAATTAACAATTGTTAGGTACACGTAATTCGTACATAGTTAAGAAAACATTTCAATGGGGAAACAAACAATTGGCATGGAAAATTTAAACTGTACGCAAGCAGCACCTTGTTCGACTACCGATACACCCGGTGTCCCAAAAGATACTCCTGGTGCCAAGAGGGCAACTTAGCGACCCGAATGGATTGCAGAACCCTCCCTGATCTTGACAGGAAATTGCTTCTGAAAAACCATCACAAAAAATCAAATGTTTAGTACAGTTAATTATAATTTGAAATGTATTTCTTATTGAACTTCATCCATAAAAACAGAAATAAATTCGCAATAATTGAGATGGATTAAAATTGACAGAAATTTTACCAGCAATTCCAACAAAAATAGATGCAATGCACACAACGAGGACCAGTAAATGTATGTACTTCATTATGATCGGAGATTAATGTTGCTGAAGTTGTTATGTGAAATTACTTGCTGTGATATGATGTAGTAGTAAAATAACCAGTTGCCTTTTATAGGAAAAAAAAACTTGTTTATTTTCGAGACAAAAGTTATGTGACAAAAAAAGAATACACAAAAGACATATTGTTATTAGTATTAAATATTCAGTTTCTTTATTCGGGCATCGGCCAAATTTGGAACACATTTATATTTCTAAAGGATTTTAATGAAATAGTCAGTTGTCCAATGAGCGTTCTATAGGGTGTCTCAACTAACTCAGTCATAGATAATACATTGTGTGCCTTACAAATGCTCGAAATGTCATCCTAAAACCTAGCATAGCGAAAGCTAAAATAAATATAACATGCTCCGTTGCAAGTGCACTACACAAGTTTCTTTAAACCCTAAAAAGTTCTAATTTTTTCTATTTCCTGAAGATTCCACGAACTTTAGACAATTGCATGGGAGTTATGTGGTAACAGCAATTAACAATTAATTGCTTCCAAAGCCTTAACTACTGACTGAGTTAGCTTAGACACACTATAATATTATATATATTATTAAAATAAAATATTTATTTCTAAACTGTGTGCCATACACGGTAAACCGTTAAAATTAGAATAAATTGCTGTTAACTAAATATCAATCAATGCTTGTACCGAGTTCCTAATTGGTTACTACAGCCCTTAGGCAACCAGCTTGCCCAATACATAACATTGAAGCTAAAAATGTATTTCTATATTTTGGAATTGTAAATTTTATAAAAAATAGAATGTGCTATTAATGCCAACTTTGGTAATGTCATATATACTGTATGTACAAGCTTGATATAATTTATAGAAGTGACCATGTAAAGAAGGTATGAATTTTAAGTAAAGCTGATAGATAAAACATTTCGTAACTTAAATTTTTCTAATTTTCGCTTAAGAACAAAAACATAAGGGGGTTCAGTAGCCACAAAGGATTATGATTTAAGCATAATCTTTGAATTAGATAGCGTTACTTAATTCTAATTTTAGCGGTTTTGTTGCGTGTCAGATATGTAGGAAATGAATGAAAATTGCTTTTGAATTCAATAGAACCTGCAATACAATACGACAAACCGTGTTTTGGTATTCATCAGACAATTGACGAATTCCCAATTAACATTTGTCCAAATGTTTAAAGCAAATTGATTGTCTACTTCAATTACTATTTTATTGATTGCAAAGATATTATGTTGTATGTACTTCCGCAACTCCACTAACGGTGTTTTTAATTTTTAGTTCAGGTATCTGCAGTGCATTTAGGCGGCTAAACCACAATAAATATTAAATATGAATTTATCAATGCTTTGCGTACAATGAAATATTTTGAGTAAATGGAACAATAATAATAAATCTCCAAATGCTATATTCTGTATTATAACTTGCCTATAACTGATGGGAATTAATAGGTAGATAACAAAATATCACAAAATGCTAATTAGAAACAACTCCATGCGTATAAAAGCGATGGGAAGAAAAGTTTTAGATTATATACCATAAAGCCTTCTTACAGTAATTTACTATACTAGTGAAAAATATTATCTAACATCATCTCAGCAAAGTAATAAATATTACTTACCACAAACATGAAATTTGTTTATCTGTTGGTTCTCATGTTTTGCATCATTGCTATATCCATGGAATATTCAGGTAACATTTTATTACTCTTTTTTGAATGAAATATATTTCAAGCGAATATTGGAAATTAATTACCAATTTTGAAATTATTAATTGAAACAATTGAATTAGCTTACTCAAAACGTAAAGCATCTGATACAAATATGGGTATACCAATAGAGATAATACTGACACAAAAAATAACAAAATAATAATTGTCTTGAGAAATAAATAATAATTTATTAGTTCTGTGGCCGTATATTCTATTATTTCAAATTAATTGTAGTTGCCTAAATTAAAGTTGACCTTCAACCATTAACCAGCACCATACAATCCAATCCAGCTTTATTGATCAACTTATTTTAATTTTACAGAGGCAGCCTTATGCCAAAGCCAAAGTCATACTGGAGGATGCTACACAGTTTGTCCACCCTTTACAGCCTCAATTGGTCAACATGGCTGTTTTCTTGGTTCAGTATGCTGTGTTTCACTTGCTGTTTTCGGCAAATGACTTGCGTCGTATGATGTAAACTAATCACTATCATATCATAAATTTGATGGGCAAATTAATATTTTCATTTAATTACTTGCATAACATGAAAAGTTTAATAGTTAATTATAAAATTAGTAGTAAAAATATTGTAAAATATTCTAATGGTGACAATGACATTGTTTAATAAACTGAAAACTGGTTTAAACTGATAGACATCACAACAATATTAAATTAGAGACAATTTCAGAAATCGCAGATGCGTAACAAAAATAAATGGATCATATCTCAACATTGGGCATGAAATAAATAAAATATTACAACAATATAGAAAAGTAGCGACCCGTTTACTAAGACTATAATGTACCTACTAATGTCTATCAATGCCAAGATTTTTTTGCACAGCAGACAGACGGAGGGACAGTCAGACAGATATGATTAATTTTAATATAAAGTAGTTGTCGCTAATTAATAATGAGGGAGGTTTTAAATTTTCAAAGTCTACTTTTGTGCTGTATTTTACAATTTTTTTAAAATTTGAAAGTACATTATTGTAGAGCA
>JAQFYB010006646.1:0-11891 GCA_034694085.1 Pogonognathellus longicornis
GCTCTCCTGTCCATAAGCTCTCCTGTCCATAAGCTCTCCTGTCCATAAGCTCTCCTGTCCATAAGCTCTCCTGTCCAGAAGCTCTCCTGTCCATAAGCTCTCTTATGCACCAAGCTCTAGCGTACGGGAATCGAAATTTCCAGGGATGACAAAATTCATAAGGAAAAACATGCTGATTCCCACTACGAAAACTTGGGGAAAATAAATATATCATGTATAAGTTGAATTAAAATGGAACTATTGACTTAGGTTTTAAATTTTGCACATTATAATATCATATTCCTATTTTTCCCGGTTTTTCTAATAAATTGAACAAAGAGAATTTTTATATCTTGGAGGATGGTAAGTAAAATGGAAAAAGTTAAAATTGTTTATTTTTTCGATTTAGGATTCAAACTAATGTTTGATATTGTTGAAAAAACGGAACCATTCAAACGTATCAACATGACTTATGTTGAAGCTCCCTTAGTTTCTTGTTCTGAATATACATTTAAAACGGAGGATTACTGGAGATGCTATATCCGTCAGCGTGTAGTTTCGTGGAGACACATGGTAGGAACTTGTAGCATGGGACCTGAATCTGGACACTCAAATTATTCTGTGGTAGACAATAAATTTAGGTAAGAAATTGTCGTTTCTTAAATATAATTAAATTTATAAAGTGTGATATTATAATTAATAATAAAGTGGGCATTTATTTTAAACGATTGAATTAACGCCAAATGTCAATATAAATTAAGTTTGGTAAGTTGATACATCAGAAATATAATGTAATCGTAATAAAAATTGCATTTTAGAGTTCGTGGTGTCAAAAACTTAAGAGTAGTGGATGCATCAGTAATTCCGTCGATTCCAAACGCTAATTTAAACGCTCCGGTCATAATGCTGGCTGAGAAGGCAGCTGACGAAGTTAAAAAATACTGGAACAGCATTCAAAACTAAAATTGCATCAATGGCGTATAGGTACTAATGCTATGGATAACTTTGGTTATGCAAATGGTGTTGTAATAAGACACAACTTACGAAATAATCACCCCTAAAGATATTGGCATACATGAAATTAAATAAATCAAAGTATTATTACTCGAAAAAATGCCTAGTTTTTTATACTAAAAACCATTTTATTGTACATTGACCTGTAACCTCGTTCTCATCTCTAGAAAAACTTTGAGCTACCCCTAAATGCTGTATCTCAAAAAAAATTCCGATTTTTGCTCTATATGTATTTATTTATACCATGTCCACACTATAAATAACTCCTCTGGCTACGTACCTGGTGTATTGCGATGTGTTCCATAGTATCTTAAACCTTTATAGTCTATGACAATTAATACGCTTAAACAAGAGTCAAACGTTAATTCCACCCCCAATTCAGCATTTTTGAAAAGTAAGCTTGCTTTCTTTAAATATCGCATAAAGTTTGTATGTCACAAAAAATAGGGAATTTGATCCCTGTCTTGTTTTTTTTTGCTTTTGGCCCAGAAATGGCTCAATATTTTTGCGCGATCAAATATACTTAGGCCCATTTCCATCTCATTTTGCCTTGCTCAAATTGCTTTGTGGATCGCAGCCCTGGCCATGGTAATGACAGTTCTGTACATAAATATTTTGCATGTATTAGTTAATTTATGAAACCGCTTCACTCACATATGTAACAAAAGATAATGTTAACCACTAGAGAGCTGTTTGAGGATTTTAAAAACTGTTACCTCTAAGAATATTACCATAAATACAATCAGAGCGAAAACACTTAATCATAAAATTCTCGAAAATAATCTTTGAATAATTCGATTACCGTAAAATTCCAAATATAAAACAATGTATTACTACTCCAAAATTCCAATCCAAAAAGTGTTTTACAGCAAACTTTATTTTGTCTTATTTCAAAATGGAGAATATGAATACAAATCACAATAAAACTTTGGTTTATTGCGCTACGAAACGTATAATTAAATTTTTTTACAGCAACTCGGTAAATGGGTAATTCATACAAGTATGATAATAATATTTTAAATGACTGTTATATTGTAAATATGAAACAATGTATCACATTTCCTAGTAACAATAAGAGTAGAATATTATAGCAAATTTAATCTGACTAAAATCAAATCAAGTAAATGATCATTGTTGAGAAATATCACTTAAAACTTTGTGCTGAAAAGAGGTAAATAAATTTAATTTTAGTGTAAAGTAAGTTCTCCCAAATTTGAAGTTTGAAATTACCGTACAATTGCAAATAAGAAACAATGTATTACTAATCAAAATTCCAATCCAAAAAGTGTATTTCAGCCAAATTTATTTTTTCTTATTTCAAAATGGAGAATACGATTACAAATCACAATAAAACTTTGATATATTGCACTACGAAACGTAAGAACAATTTTTCTTCACAGTAACTCGGTGAATAGAAATAAGAGAATAGGAGAATTGGCCGCCATCTAAAGAACTTCTGACAGTAATTACATTTCGGTGGGGGAAACAAATATCAATAAGATTTCGAAATAGCTTTAATGTGTCGTGTAACATGAAAAATTGTAATAATTTGGAGTAACTTGAATATGAAACGGGAAAAATAATAATATAATTTCTGACTGGTCATAATTATTGTTTTGTCCCATCTACCTGGTTTACAATTTTTAGATGAATGCTACATGTAAGCAGGGGAGTCTCCAGTTCTCAGTTCTCACATTGCCTGAGCTAACCTGGGTTTGCGCACAGCACGAAAACATTTAGCAAATTTTACTTAAATTTATGTCAAAATCAAGGGAAGTTAAAACAAAATCGCATGTAACGGGAAAACACTTAGCAAATTTTATCTAAAATTTTCAAATTTATGTCAAAATCAAAGGAAATTGCAAAAATCGCGCGTGGCGCGAAAATTTTTGAGTTTTTTGCATTTTCACGGGTGGGCTGAAGCCCACCCGTGAATCCCACCCCTAAATGCGCCACTGCATGTAGGCCGCTTACATTATTAACGGATTCAATATTTAACTTACACAAAAAGAAAAAAGAATGCAAAAAATCATTGTAGACATATTTTCGTAATTTTAATAAACCATCAAAACGGATATAAGTAAGTATCGGTGAGCGTATTCTATCCCCAGATTGTTTATTTTTCATCCCTGCACAATTATTAGAATTCAGTTTTTTCATCCCTGCACAATTATTAAAATCCAGTTTCTTCATCCCTGCACAATTGCCAGAATTCAGTTTTTTCATCCCTGCACAATTATTAAAATTCAGTTTCTTCATCCCTGCACAATTGCCAGAATTCAGTTTTTTCATCCCTGCACTACCAAAATTCAGTTTTTTCATCCCTGCACAATTACCAAAATTCAGTTTTTTCATCCCTGCACAATTACCAAAATTCAGTTTTTTCATCCCTGCACAATTAACAAAATTCAGGTTTTCATCCCTTCACAATTACCAGAATTCAGTTTTTTCATCCCTGCACAATTACCAGAATTCGGTTCGTTCGGTTGGGTTCAATAAGGTAAGACGTAAGTCTAATTCGCTCCTGTAAGCTTCTTCTGATTTGGATTTTTTTACTGTAATTTGTCATTGTGAGTGACAAAAATTGAGTGCTATCGGTTGCTGTGTGTGTTCCAAGTGCGATGGTGACAATTTTGGTGCGGTGAGTGCGACGAGTGGACCGTGAGCCAGGTCGAAAGGTATCTGTACGTAACCTTGAAGTAAGGCATGACTGAAGGCAGCTGGAACAGGCAGATAAGATGGTTTCTCCCCGACACTCTCCCCGTCTTGTTCTCATTTCTACATTACAGCTTAACATAATCTGCACCTCTGTTTTTCGTACAAACCAGATGGCAAGCATAGCACCGTGTATTAAACACACGTCTTTGACTACACACACAGCAAACCGATATACCACATCAGCTTTTAGTTCTTTAGTAATACTCCTAATATAAGACTCTGTATTTTTGTACCGGACCTAACCGAACGAATCCCCGAGCATTGACTTTTGGGTAATTACAAAGAATTTATCAACATAAGGTTTTTCATACCTTTTTTTTTCCTTATGTTGATATATTCCTACATAAATCAACAACTATGTACTTGTCTATATATGTAAGACTATATTATTATTTCATTGTAACGGAAAATATTATTATATGCATTGGTGATGTAACTACCTCAATTACAAGGAATTCGCTAATAAATACAAATACAAATTCAGTTTTTTGCATGCCTGCACAGTTACAAGAATTGTTTTTTTCAAGTTTTTTGCATGCCTGTACATTTACCAAATTTTTTTTTCATACCTGCACAATTACCAGAATTCAGTATTTTTCATTCCTGCACATTACCAACATTCAGTTTTTTCACGCCTGTACAGTTACCAGAATAGCATGCGCATAATATATGCACTCGCTATGCAGGGATGATTACGCAGCGTAACATGAACAGTTTGAACCTTATCTGTGACCTAGGTCACGAAGGGTGTAACCGATTGACCCCAATTTTACACCACGCCTTTGTTGAAACCCCCAGATTACATCTGGAAAGTATGAACGAATTTAGTTAATCAGTTCTTGAGTTATATTGGTGAACACACACACAAACAACAGACAGACAGAAATTGAAACCATAAAGCATCTCCGATACTCTCCGATACTTAATTATTTCAAAATGACCTGTGACCTTTTTGAGACAGGTCTAACTAAGACTTGCTCCACCCCATGTATTTTTCCTATTGCAGTGTAGACTGATCACGCTGTATTATGGACAGATAGGGTGTATTATGTATTACAAACATAATACTTACACTTATATAGAACGAAAAGATTCAAATAATATAGGATGTGTGTACAATTGTCCATGAGACTGACCTTTAGCACTAATTATACTATTAATATACTAATCTATCACTAATCTATCACTAATTATACTATTTAAAGACCAAATTAGCTAAAACTTAATTAATACATCCAAATTCTTAGAATTAATGGAAATAAAGTAACTGATAATTATTGTATGGATATTACATAATACTCGGAAATATGTATTGTTATAATCTTAGACTTCTTAATCCAGACTGTTGCATTGCAGGGAGATACTCCTGATTAATGTTAAGATTACAAAAGAATGTGCCCGTTTGTATAAAAGGAAATTGATTTATGCCATTTATTTTTAATCTGAGCCAATCTTAGAACCCTTTCAAGACAGCTAGTGTTGTGCCTTCAACAAATAGTATTATTAGACCACTTAAAATAAAATAATTGTTTAAAATGAGAGTGGCAGACTTCTGGTTGGGGTCTATTCCTATTCTAATTCAATTGTATGTTCAAAAATATATGCAGGATGATTTAGAAAAAACAACCGCAGAACTAGAAAGTGAACTTAATGTCCCAGTTCCAAAAACATACGATTTCATAATTGGTAAGACAATATTATAGACACAAAATAAATATTGACAAAGTTATGTTTCACAAACTTTCATAAATCCAAACAACTTTTGAGCTATTCCTTAGCAAGTTACAATTATTTCAAAAAAGCAGAAATAATTGATGATGGAATTATAAAATATAAAAATTTTATTGAATATGTTTTGACAGTTGGCGGGGGAACGGCGGGTTGCGTCTTGGCTGGGAGGCTATCAGAAAATTTTAATGTTTTGCTTTTAGAAGCTGGCGGGGAACCACCACCTGCGGTTGATGTTCCATATTTTTACAATAGTGTTCAAAAAGACCCAACTATCAACTACTTCTTTAAACAAAAAACAGACGCCAATGCACCGTTATATAATAAGGTGATTGAAAAACATTACATTTGAGAAATTAGAATTGAGAACTCAATCGAAATTCATTACAATTTAAAGATAAAGATTTTTCGTGCTGTGCTAACAATAGAGTGCAAACAGTTCACTTTTTTGGGGGGACTACGCATTGCAGCCAAACTGCATGAGAGTCATACCGCAGTTTGGTACTACCGAGAGTTATATACCTTAAAGAAAACAAATTTTAGTGCAGCGCAAAAAACAGGATTTTTTCATCCTTTATGTTAAAATGACCTAGTTCTCGGCAAGTAGGGAGCAGGGCCGTACCCAGGATTTCTCTTTGGGGGAGGCTAGCTGGAAGTGCATGGCAAAATGTTATTACCTATATGAAATATGAGCAATTTTTCACTTTTTGTATGATACATTTCAGCAAATTTGGGGAAAATGAACAAAAAATAGATAAAATAGGCGCGTAGCGCGAAAAATTTCGCGATTTTTGGTAATTTTTTGGTAAAATAATCTATTTCTTAGGATTTTTGCTGCAAGTAGTGGTGAGAAACACATATATGTATTTATATATTGATTGATTGCCTATAATATTATCATGCTCAATAAAAATACTAATAATATCTAGTGTAAATTTAGACATCCTGGGGGAGGCTTAAGCCCCTAAGCCTCCCCCCTCGGTACGGCCTTGGTAGGGAGTCATCATTATATCTATGCTTTATTTTTTAAATTGTGGGGAAGTTTCATCCCCTAAGCCCGTTTCTGCAACACACCCCTGATTATAAAAAATATAACTGATAGATTTCTTAGAAGTGTATATAGGTACCTGTTAAACATCAATTCTAAACTTTTGTAGATCGTGCTGGGTAAAATGCTAGGAGGATCTGGATCCCACAACAGTATGGTACACATTCGGGGGAATCATCATGATTATGACCATTGGGCTGAACTAGTTAACGACAGCAGCTGGAAGTATGAAAATGCTGTCCATTACTTCAAAAAGTCAGAAAATTTTGTCGGCTCACTTTACGGACCAAAAAGTGACGGTAATAATTTAAAACTACCATTTTGATTGTTATGTTTAAATTTGCGCAAGGAGAGTTCAGAAATTGGTGTCAACATAAATCAAATTGATGATGTGATATAATATTATCTAATTTTTGTGTAGAAATCTGATTTAAAATTTGACTATTTTACAGTTCAATTTTACGGAACAGATGGCCCAATAACTGTACAACAAATCGAAAATAATATTACTGATTCATGGCTACAAGCCGGAAGAGAACTAGGATATACCACAAACGATCCGAATGGATTTCAAACAGAAGGTAAGTTAAGTTTCTAATAATTGTAATATTGATTTTATAGTCAATTACGTACTTAGGTTTCACCCCAAGAATTGAGGCTGTTCGCAACGGCAAGCGTAGCAGCTCTTATACTGAATATATCAGGCCATTTGAAAAAACCCGGGAAAATCTGACTGTTATTAGATACGCCAACGTTTCAGAAGTGAGCAAAAAAACTTTTGTCGAATTATCTTTACCTATTACGTCAAATTCTTCTATTGCAAGTATATAAAAAATAGGTTTTTCAAAATATTAAAAACAACACATTAAAAAATAGGACAAATTTTCTACAATTTTAGAAAACATTTTTTAAATAAAAACTGCTTTAAAAATTTATAGTTGTTTTATAATTTTAAAACAACAATTGTATTTTTTTGAAAAACCGTTTGGTAAAAATTATTTTTTAAAGATACTTTTGGATGAAAACAATCGTGCTTTCGGTGTAGCTTACTCGCGTCATAATTTTCCTCAAATTGTGCTTTCAACAAAAGAAGTAATTATCAGTACTGGAGCGTTGTCGTCACCTCTTCTTCTCATGAAATCAGGAATTGGCCCTGAGAAAATTTTAGAAGCTTCAAACGTAAGAATAAAAAATGCATTCATTAAATATTAATTCGATTGAAAATTGTTTCGAAATATTTTTAATGTCCTTGTATTTGGTATTAAACTTTAAAAGATATAAAACTTATTTTACATAAATATTTTAATTCAATATATTAGATCCCAATAAAAGTTCCATTAGAATCTGTGGGCCGTAATTTAATTGACCATCCAGCAGTCCAGGTCCCAAAATTTTCCGTGAATGACACGACATTTTTTCCCCAATTACTTTCAAACCAAATGGAACTTGTCATTGAACAATTTTACGAGGGCAAAGGTCTATTAACTAATCTTTGGAAGGGAGGCCAAATGTTTAAAGTTTCCAGCAAGTCTGAGAAAACAGATTGGCCCGATATTTATTTAAAGCTTAATCGACCCGTGATGATCGACAACACTGCAGAAACAGCCCACTTTAAAGTTGTGATTGGGCGCCCCAAAAGCAGAGGGATGATTTCCTTAGATAGTGAAAAGTACAAGAAAGGTGTTCGGGACGATACTCAGCTGGCTTTGATTGATATTAAATTACTAGATCATCCTGATGATATGAACATTATGTTGGAAGGTATAAAGGCTTAAATTAATTTTCTATTTAAGGGGTAGTGCACACCTTTTGTAGAAATGAGAACGGGGTTACAGGTCAATGTACACTACAATGGTTTTTAGTATAACAAACCAGGCGTTTTAATCTAGCGTATCTGGAAGCCCAAATTTGAAATTTTTAAGTTTTACTGTTCCAAATTTCAATTTTAGTCGAGTGAGGAATAACATGGTGGACGCAGTTTTTCAATTTTTATTCATAATGGAAAGCAAAAATTTCCAAAAACTCGCCTCAGATACGCTGCAGAATGTTTTTCTTTATTTTATGATGGGGTATAGAATTTTCGAAAAAGCTTCGAAACTATCGATCTCATGTCGAATTTGATTTCCCTTGTATTGTATCTAAATACATAGAGAGAATACATGATGCAGAATTCCAAGGATACGAAATAACCGCGGGAAGATGTTCATACCTTCCGTGTATTCTATCGTACAACTATTTCTTCATGATTGAAGTGATTAGAACTTTCCAACACTTGCAAACAGACCTTCATCTCCGCTCTTCCTTCAAATTAGTCGCAGTTTTTACGCTCCAAGTGTGCGCTCCCCCTTAATAACGGAAATTTCTAGGCATGACAAAATTCATAAGGAAAAACATGCTTGATTCCCACTACGAAAAATTGGGGAAAATAAATATATTATGTATAAGTTGAATTGAAATTGAATTATTGACTTAGGTTTTAAATTTTGCACATTTTAATATCATATTCCTATTTTTCCCGGTTTTTCTATTTGAACAAAGAGAATTTTTATGTATTGGGGGATGGTAAGTAAAATGGAAAAAGTAAAAAATGTTTATTTTTTCGATGTAGGATTCAAACTAATGTTTGACATTGTTGAAAAAACCGAACCGTTCAAACGTGTCAACATGACTTTTGTTGAAGCTCCATTAGTTTCTTGTTCTGAATATACATTTAAAACGGAGGATTACTGGAGATGCTATATCCGTCAGCGTTTAGTTTCGAGTCGTCACATGGTAGGAACTTGTAGCATGGGACCGGAATCTGGACACTCAAATTATTCTGTGGTAGACAATAAATTTAGGTAAGAAATTGTTGTTTCTTAAATAGAATTAAATTTATAAATGGTGATATTATAATTAATAATAAAGTGGGCTTTTATTTTAAACGATTGAATTAAAGCCAAATATTAATTTAAATTAAGTTTGCTAAGTTGATAGGTCAAAAATATAATGTAAATGTAATCGTAATAAAAATTGCATTTTAGAGTTCGTGGTGTCAAAAACTTGAGAGTAGTGGATGCATCAGTAATTCCGTCGATTCCAAACGCTAATATAAACGCTGCGGTCATAATGCTGGCTGAGAAGGGAGCTGACGAAGTTAAAAAATACTGGAACAGCATTCAAAAATAAAATTGCATCAATGGCGTATAGGTACCAATGCTAGGGTTGGTGAGTTGAATCTGTGGGTGGTGGACGAGTCCGTAAGTGGCTCCTGGTCTTCGCCTAATAAGTCGGTAAAAATTGGTGCTGGTTCTTCAAATTTTGTTTCTATAGATAGGTGTGTGTGTAGGGAGTACAGAAATGTAATTAGTAGTACAGTGAAATGAACGTGTAACCCGCAATTTTGAAAAAATGAAAATTTTGATCGAGCCATTTCTTCGCTAGAAAAAGGCGGTGGGCAGCATTTGGATTATCGGGAGATGGATGTGGCGCTTTCTGCTCGACACTCATGTGAGTCTCAACGTGTCCATCATTCGGAAAAAAGCTTATCACTTCGCCTTGAAGAACTGAACGAGAGGAGAGCAATAGGAAGTCTTTACCTGCATCTTTCAAGTTTCTGGAATAATCCCATGCTGTTACTTCTGTATTCCTGGAACTGCAACCCCGAGAGAAACCAACACCTTCCGTTCCCTCTATCACAAACTGTTCGAACGCACACACACAGTCTATCGTAGTACTGCATTCGCACTATTAGTCTTGTAATTCTAAGTAGTTTTATTCCTAAAGATTCAACTCACCAACCCCGTTATAAATTCTATCGGGTTACTGCACTGTATAGGTAAGTTATCGCTAATTAGCATATATCTACTAATCTTTCCTTTTCTTGTACTCGGTCTCATACATAGTTTATGTAGACTTAAAAATTACTCAGATCAGCTCCGCTGGTGTCTACTTTTTCCAGACTATATATAGACTATACTATATTTATGATATTCATTGCTGGGTTGCAACAGTCCTATTTGTTCCGTGTAATATTTGCTCTGTTAAAAGCAGGCCCCCTGAGATTGTGGTAGTTGAGAGATGACAATTGTTAATTGCAGGTGCCCCCTCAGTTTCTGACAAGTAGGTATTCTTGGTATATGTGATATGGTATGGTATAGTTTATGAATGTTAATACATAATGCAATTGATAAATCATGTACTTGTAACTATTGGCTATGATTATTTTGTAATTCCGGTGAAGTGTAATGAATAACTATTCAAGAAGCACAATAAATCTATCTATCTGTGGATGACAGGTTGTTTTTGGCGCATAAAATGTTATTGATACTTAAAGGGCTCGCAAAGCTAATTTTTTCATATTTTATAATGTTTTATTATATAATGAACGCGATTGTGTCGTTAAATTCCAAATTATGGAAATAGGTATCTATATCTTAAAATACACTCTTGTCGGTGTCGTCAGTATATGTCAGCATAATATAAGGCCGTATGAGAAAAATAATTATATTAGTTTGTACCCTAAAATAATAGAAATGAACACGTGTATACAGACAAATGATACACAAATGATGGCCAAATGATAAGCAAATGATTGACAAATGATGTCCCGTGCATAGGAGACGTAGTCTTAAACCTATACCAACACGTACTCTCCCATGTTATAGCATAGGAAACTCAGGGTGGATTCTGGGATAGGCCTTATACCAGTGCAACCGCACTCTGCCATGTTAAAGCATAAAAAACTCAGGGTGGCTACAGAAACTTGAAAAAGTGGTGGTGAAGAACTTGAACTTGGTGGAACGCTGCCTTATCAATAACCAGTCACTCCGTGACAAGTATGTACTAGAGTATACTATTTTGGATGACTATACAACCATCTACACATACCTGCAGTATAATCCATATAAGGGAATAGGTAGCCATGTCCATTCAGCTCTCGAGCTGAATGGTCGTCCTCTCTCTTCCTTCTCGCTATTGCTTAATTCTGTCTGCCTTTGCTTTTCGGCTTCCTGATAGCCTTGCTGCCGGGTACCTGGCACCCAAAAACTGCCACGGCTTGAGGTAAGCCCAACTGTATTGCAGCTAGGTATCAGAACCTAATAATTTCTGAATTTGGCTTCTTTACTTCTACTGAAATATGGTCCCCAAAAACTCTGTGAAAGGAACATTCTGTGTGGAGTGCAACGTCATGGATAACCGAAAATCAGGATTCTTCTGTGTTCAGTGTAATTTTTATTTTCATAGGCTATGCACTTCCTTGTCATTAACTGCATTTCGAATTATAGATCCGAAAAAGTTAGTTTGTGATCATAGCTGGGCAAAGAGACGCACACACTCACCCACTCCCAACTTTATGTACAGCATCGTCTAACACACCAACTGGAACCCCACTACACATAGCGTGGGCTAAAGCACACTCACT
>JAQFYB010006647.1:0-11890 GCA_034694085.1 Pogonognathellus longicornis
CAAAAACCATGCAAAAACCCAAAAACCCAGTGGGTTGTGGTTTTTGACGAAAAACCCATGGGTTTTTGGTTTCCTGACTGTAAGATGTATTTTATAATTACTTTTCAAATAAATACATACCTAATCTCAAATTACATTGCGGAGTGTATAAACCACGCGTAATGTTTAGCGATGGCTATCGTCGGACATCCTTGTTCAACTTGCGGCACATTCAAAACACTGCCACTGCTTTGATTTTACAGCATTGATGGCTGACGGTGACGGCTTTCTGTCAGGTGAAGTAGTGAAGTCGACAGTTATTCGCTTTTCTTTCTCGTGTGATATTATGGAAAATCTGCTAACAAAAAGCAAGTAAGTAACATTATTCATAATTGAATACTGAATAAATTATGAAATTGTTAATTATTGTTCTTCTAACTCGTGTTATTTCATATTTAATAAGTACAAAGTAAGGAAATTCGCTCATCAACAAATCAACCATCAGCTGTTTCGTCAAAATGGCACATGTTTGCTTATTGTGTTTTAATCCGACCAGAAATAACATCTTTGTCCCGGCCGAAGAAAGCAGCAAAATATTCAATAATTGTTTAACCTTTTTACACACTGCAATAGCAGATAAATGTAAGAATGATATTGAAGATGGAAAGGAAAAGAAAACTGTACTACCGTTTTGCAAAAAATGTTTTGATGCAGCAGTTCATCTTACTCAACTCAACATACAACTTGCTTCTTTTCAAAAGGAGATTTCAGATTTGACTATTGAATTTTCACTGGCTGTTATGCACAGACGTAAAGTTTCTAACGATGGAGAATCAACCTTAGATAAAACAACTACTGTTGAATTGGAAGCGGCGGGGTTTCCCGACGAATTATTTGCTACGCAGGTTAAACACAAACTTCCCGAAATAAATCCGTTCGAAATCGAAGAGGAAGACCACGAAATTGGTTTTACTACATTGAATAATAAAGGTATTACAAATATTATGAGTTCTGTGAAATAAGATTTAGTGCCCACCAGAAAAAGTACGATTTTGCAACCCAAATATTTTCTTATAATAAACATGTTTAATATTTAATTAGAATGCTCTCCCGAAGATGAAGATGAAGGTGAACTTTTCATTGACTTTTATGACGAAGCAGAGGAAGTTGACAATATTCCACTTGCAGATCGATGTGTACGCAAAGTCGGAGAGGATCCTTTGAGCGTCAATGAAGTGGCAACAACTTTCACTTCGCCTGTAAACAACAGCAAAAAAACCGTGGGGAAAATTGAGGTTACTGAATCCACTTTATTAAGATCGGTCAAAAAACCAAAAGTTGAACCTGAAATAAGTAAGTCTGTCAGTAATTGCATTTGCACATTGTGCAAATAAATCATTCTTTGTAAACTTTATGAACGATTTAACAGTACACATATATTAACTCTAGATTAAAATTAACATAATAGATGCATGTGATATACACACATAACATAGTAGGTTTTTGTCCTACCCACCGAAATCCCAAAAACGGTTATTTTGCAGTAAAAATGCAAAAAAAAAAAATAATTTGAGCCACGCGCGAATTTGATACATTTTACGTTGATTTGAAAAATTATTAGGTTCCTCATGTTTAGATTTCCCCCTTCCCCTGATATTTTATGGATACGGCCGCAATTGTATGTAATTAAAATTTGATTTAGTATTAATTAGTAACTTTGAGCTTTGCTTCGACTCGACATCGTATAAATAATTTGGTTTTCCATTGCAATAGTTCGATATAATAATGTTCTTATTTAAACTTAACTTATTTCGATATTTATAAGTACTGACAAAGTTCAAAGTTCAAAGTTGTGATTTATTAACGTGTCAGCAAAGCCATTTGCATGACAGTCTTTCTCTGTATAACATAACAAATTCAGTACAATTCTGTATTAATTAATTAGACTGACTGTATTAATTAGTAGCCTCCCTCAGTTAATATATTGCATATTAAAAAATAGTCTCTCATTCATGTATTATTATCCCCCAAGCCAATAGTCAAATACATATACAAATATAGAACATTTTTGGTTGATTTTGACCCAAATTAGCTTAATTTTACTTGCTATTGGCAGCTTTCCTCCCCCAAAAGCAAATGGCGATTACACCTTTATTATCATTGTGACCAACCACCAACATGTATTACAGAGTTTCTCGTTAAGCTAATTGTGAATCACTTTGGCTCATGTTACTCCAATAGAAAAGTCTTCTTCTTTTAACAACCTCCCCCTCGCGATCGATTTTGCGAAATAATAGCCCCGGCTAGCTACAAATATAGGCAATAAGATTGTAAACAATTTGTTTGTCTAGTTATTTGTATATTACGATACTTTTCTTGTATAAATCAATTTTGCTAAAGTTTTACAACGTCGTTTTAGGAGTACGTCCAGCAGGATTGCGAAGGAATATTACACCTACTAAGAAGGGAGTATTATTTAAAATGTCTATTCCTCGTGATGAGAGCTCAGAAGAAAGTGATAGTGATGAAGACATGCCTAAGTTAACCCGTGCGGAAGGATTAAATAAAGTTCGTCATACAACAGCCTTTGATAGAATTCAACCAGACGATATAATCTCAGATAAAACCAAAAGTCCAACAGCTCACTTACAAAAGACACTACAATTGATGCGCAAAGTCGTCCGTACGAAAAGTAAACTTCGAAAGAATACTGGAAAATTCAAATGTGACATTTGTTGCCATCATTTTACGTCCCGTAATTATTTGATCGTTCACAAGCGGATTCACACAGGGGAAAAACCATACAAGTGTAATATTTGCAGCAGAACCTTCATTCAAGCAGCTCATTTAAGTGGACATATGAAAACTCACACCGGAGAAAAGCCATTCAAATGTTCCTATTGCGTCAAAACATTTACCTCGGATGTACACAGAAGACGACATCAATTAATACACACCGGAGAAAAGCCGTATAAATGCTTATTCTGTACTAGAACTTTTAATACAGCTGGTAATAAAAACAGGCATCAACTACTTCATACAAGAAAGACGAAAGAAGTAATAAAACGTGGGAGAAAGAAAGGTTCTACAAAGAAGGCAGCATAAGGCCCTTAAAATTAACCAGCTACTAAAAATATTTTATGCTTTACATCTAAAATACCAGGAGTTTTCAATTTTGAAGTTAATTGTTTTCATAGTTTATCCCTATAATTATTATTCTCTCTTTAACGACAAGAAGTTTTGACCGATGATTTTTCTGATTGCACAACTATTAATAGACCTCAGATTTTGATCGCTAAGGATGATAAGCTAATTAAACAATCTGTACATTTTATTTTATTGCGTTCATTTTTGTGTTTTTGTAACTTGGTAGACATTGAACGGAATTAATTGGATTCCCATCAGTTATTCTAATTGACAAAAAGTATCACCCATAATTGTTTCCATCCAAACGGTGTCAACTGTAAGAACTTATCAAAACTTAACAAAGTTATTATCAATTATTGCTTGTGACAGACATTAAGACTACAACTAATAGTATAATATTGAATATATTTAGATGCCTTATTTATAAATACACTATAAATAGAAAATTATTTATTCTCCTGTTAAATGTACGTAAGATGTAAGTTCAATTTTATTTTATTTTGAATTGAAATCCATTATGTGTTTTAATTATCGTATAATAGTAGTAATTACTCCTGTTGCCGGGAGCTGAAACAACAAATAACTCGTCGATTGTTTTGAATGTCCATCTAAATCTTTCATCTAACAATCATACTACTTACGTATGTTACCAACTGACTCGTAGAGTTAAAATATTTTCATTAGTTTTTGTGATTATGATATTATTAATTGTAGAAATTAATTATTACCGTTGTATGAGTTAATCTTGAGGTTTTTGAGAAATAAAGTTTTTGAAGATTTTAAATATAAAACTACCATAATGTTCACTATATTTTTATTACTTTTTTTAAGGTCTACAGCGGTTAGCATGCAGCAATTGAACCAAAAATATAAAATGAATTTGAATCTAATATATTTAATGTGTTTTAAGTATATCATTGCTAGATTTATTTATTTGTCCGTCCGATTGTCTGTTTCGTATATAATTTTGCAGCAGTTTTGAACAATGGAGAACAATAACTTCCTCTGACTCCATGCATGCGTTAGACATGCAGATATTTTTAGTTTATATTTTGATTTGAGACTCAGGTTGCAGGCAGGGCCGGTCATAGGCACAGGCAACACAGGCACTTGCCTGGGGATGCTGAGTAAGGGGGGATGATTTTTTCCGGCTTTTACACCAGATTTTTTGAGCCTTTTTTAAAATTATAAAATCAAGGCAAGTGCTCGTTACACATGAAACAATACATTGACAGTCGACAGTCTCAGTGCATATTCTATAATGGCACATAGTTTCAAATGTGTATCTTTCAACAATCTAGCTATGGTACCTTTTTTTTTGCTGAGTGTAAGGAGGAATATACAAATTTACAGAAATGCTGTGATGATCATGTTTGCTTCATACATTCTGTGGTATGAGTATTTAAACACCACGTAAAACTAAATGTAGTTGTTTCGTGTCGATGTTGTTTGCATCATTGTAGTCTGTTTATGCATGGGCAGGGTTTTGTGTGAATAAACCGTATCATAAAACCCTCAAAACTTGAGCTAAAGCTTTCAAAGAGAAAAAAAGTTTTCAAAAATTGTGGTAGGGCTCATAAAAAAGAGGATAAATTTTGGTCAGAGAGTGAATTCTATATAATTTTAAGCCTAAAATTGAAATTAGAATTTTAAAGCTTTTTCAGAATATAAGGTTCATTGGAGTTAATTGATTGCATGACCCAACCCCAACCCCATAGGGTTGGGCCCTAGGGTTTCGGGATGGGCTATAGACGCTCTAATAGTCATCAATCAACTTAATACTCATATTTTAACCCTTCATACACCCATTTCCGTTGCAATTTATTCCACGCTATAATTGCAGGATGTTGTACAGAATTTTAAATCTACTCTAATCGGTCTCGAACCCGTTTCATTTTTAAAATATTGTACCTTATTTTTAAAATTTCTGCGTTCCCATCAGTAAGCGTCGAAGCACAATTTGTCAAGTTTGCTCGATTTTCTTAAGTTGCCCTGCTCCTGTCAAGCAATACCACTTGACTGACTAAGAAAATGTGGGAAAAAGTGGCGGAGTTGTATTGTTTGACCGTGCTGTCTGCCCAGTTGCAATGTATTTATGTTGCAGTCCTCAGGCCAGGTTAAAACGCTTTCATTGTTGGTTTACTACGAGTATCATATCGACATCACAAAAGGTAAATGTGTCCAGTATTAAAATTGAAACATTTTTCTCTTCTTTATGAAAAAGTGTTATTACAGTTAATTTTTGAAACATTTATAGAATAAAATATAGTTGATAGTACTTTTGCACTTTTCTAGGCACTACTCTAGTGTCTAGCCAAAGCTGGAAACAGAAGGAATAATGAATTATAAAACACTCCTACATATTTTCATTACTACTACTACTATCCATAATAAAACTAATATTTAAAAATTTAAGACGTTTTATTTGTATGAACTGAAACAGGACCCCAAGGCAAATCGTAGTTATCAGTTACTTTGTTCCCGAAAAGAAATATGAGTGAAAAACAGAAAACTAAATCAGCTGTTACATCCAGCAGTAACAATGTTGTTAGTCAAGAGCCAGAGGAACAAATGGAAGATTCTTGTGACGAGGTTTGATTCTAATTATTGATTATTATCTTAAAGTTTAAAACTGATTGATTATAGGTTTGTTGAATGAATATATACTTTCAACTTTTAATATAAAATTAAGTTTTTTAAAACGTAAAGTTGATTTATTTTTTAAGGCGGTTTTACAATGAATACATTATTAAGTGGGAGAGTGGGTGTGACTCAAAGATGCGCTGGTGGAAAAAATGTTTTCACTCGCATTCGGGCATCATCAAAAACCTTTCCCACGAGGGAAAAAATTGTTTCCCAATTGGCGACCGCCAAATGGGCAACAATTTATAGTCAGAGTCAGAATGGCAGAATAGCGGCCGCAATATATCGCATTACAACTGTTTAAATATCAGGGGTAGAATTTCTCCCAATTTCCTGGGGATCGTGCCGCGATTTCCTAGTGGGGGAGTGGTAGTCCGCTCCAATTTCCTGGGGATCCTAATGCACGAAATCCAAGCCAAGCCCCCTGCGGGGGCGTGGCTTGGTCCATTTCCTGGGGATTCTAGGTGGCGTGTCCTCGTACATTTCCTGGGAATTTAATATACCGAAATTCAAGCCGTGCCCCCTATTCTAAATATCCGAAATCGGCGACACGCCCCCACATAAGTTGTGAATTTATACATTTCCTGGGGATTTTAAATACGTAAATGTAAGTCGAATAACAGCTTATTTTTTCTTAGTCCTCAACCTACAACCTTCTCATTAGAATTTAAATAAAAGGTAATATCCAATTCATATTAAAATTATATCAGATGTTGAACTTTCTCGTTAAACATACCTTGTTTACTTTGGCGTTTAGTCTGTTAATTAACTAACTGCACATCAATGCACTCTTTTCTGCATACCTAACTAAAGTTACTATATATTTTATTTTACATAAAATTTTAGTATATATCATTCTAGATATCAATCTAGCAAAATCCTTTCAAGTGATGTGAATTTTCCAAATTATTGGTTTTATACTTGCTATACAACCCTTTAGAACTTTGAGACTGAGATTGATTGAAGTTCCTGCACGTGCACGCTACCCAGATTACCAAAATATTTCAATGACCCACTCGTGGGGATAGCTAAACTTCCAGTTTTCCTGGCATTTACTATTTACAAAGTAAACTCATACCCATTTTTGAAATTTCCTGGCTATTATCTAAATTCCTACAATTTGCCTAGAGCACTTCCTTAGGGGGCGGTGAAGAATTACTTGATCGTTGACCTGATACCTAAAAACTTCTGTTTAATTTCTGGTTGTTGCCCAAATTCCTGAAATCCAGCCTCGCCCTTTCGAGGGTGCAGCTGGACATCCTAAATTTCCTAGTGGAGGGTTCTCGGCCAGATTTCCTGGGGATCTAGGATCCCCAGGTCCCCCAGAAGTTCCATCCCTGTTAAATACTGTCTGACGGTTTACAAAGGCTTATTACAACTACGAATGTCAATGAATATATGTGTTGTGCTACATCAAATTGAAGCTAAAGTTTCAAAGTTTTATTGCAACTGTATGGTTCAATCACAGGAGCGTTATTTATTATTTAATATGTGCTTGAAGTAGTTTCCCTTCGGTGTGCAACATTCTGACAATCGAGCTTTAAAATTATTCAGAACTTTAGCTAACGTTTCTTGAGAAATTTGTCTGACTTCGCGGATTATGCTCATTTTCAGCTCATCTGCATCCTTTGGTTTACATGTGTAGACTCGATCTTTAAGAAATCTCCACAAGAAGTAATCGCATGGGTTAAGATCCGGACTTCTTGAGGGCCATTCGATTGCTGTTCTCCGAGATATTATTCGGTCTTCGAAATGATACCTCAGAGTCTCCAGTACACTGTTAGCAGTGTGAGCCGTTGTCCCGTCTTGTTGAAATAATAAGTCGGAGATATCACAGCCTTCAGCAGTCAAGTCAGGCAAAAACTGGTCCACAAGCATAGCTCTGTAGTTATCTTGATTCACTGTCGTCTGAAACCAGTAAGGACCGAATATTCGTTAAGATGTCAGAGCACACCAGGCAGTCACTTTTACTGGATGCAAAGGGGTTTCTTCAAGAACATGCGGATTTTGAGTACCCCATATGCGTAGATTTTGTTTGTTCACATGACCGGACAGATGGAAGTGAGCTTCATCTGTAAAGATTATTTCATCGACTAACTCAGGAAATTCGTGAAATTTCTGGATCTAGAATTCTGAAAACTCAATTCTCTTTAGTTTGTCCAGCGAGGTGATTTTTTCAACAATCTGTATCTTATACGGATGCATATTAAGATCATTTTTCAAAATTAATCGCAATGAAGAGACCTTAATCAAACTTTCTGCAAAAGCTCGTCGGAAGGATTTTTTAGGACTCTGTTCATAAATGACACGAACACGGTTTACATTGTCTTCAGTCCTAATCGTTCTTTTCCTGCGAGTCTTGGAATCCAGGACAGATCCAGTGTCGGTGAATTTTCTCATTAGATCTTTCACGCAGTTGGGACTCGGACCCTGATTCATGTGCAGCTGAAACTGACCTTCAAAAGCCAGTCTGGTCTTCACATAAGATTGGGTTTCGATAAACTTTGTGACAATCCATAACCGCTGTTCCTTTGAGTACTTCCCCTTCATGGTAAAATCGGTTGTCTCTACTCTCTCTTCCTCGCTTTAGTTTTCTCTTACGGCTGCTTTCCATCACTCGAAATGTCTGATTCAACTCATTCAGTGGTGAAGATTTAAAAATTCGCTCTATGGTAAACAAAGAATGATGCTATTTGGCTTAAAATCTTTTGTCTTCGATTAGAGCCATAAATAGCTGCACAGTGTGCAAATGGCGTACTTCCAATAAAAGTTTGAAACTTTACCTTTAATTTGATGTAGTACAATACTTACATTCATTGACATTTGTAGTTGTAATAAGCATTTATAGACCGTCAGACATAAAATGAACACCCTGTATAAGTACTCATTTTCTCGCGAAGCGGGAAAAATTTGAGAAAAGGGCAAAAATGAACATAAAATGCATAAAATTCGCGCATAGTGCGAAAAATTTTGCGATTTTTTGTCCTTTTTTGATTTCGGGGGGGGGGGGTGGGGGCAATTGCCCGCTTGCCCCCCCGGCTACGCCAGTGTTGTTTGGATTCGCATTTATATTTTCAATAAGCGTATTTGTGTCAACCCGTTTTAGGAATCTACCTCTTATGGTAGTGCATCTACTTTAACGACAGGAGGAAACAACACAAATAATAACACCAGCAGAAGTAATACTCCAACATTAAGTCTTCAAGGGAACAAAAACAAGAAAAACAAATCAAATGCCAATATTAAAACTAAAAAAGGATTGAAAAAGAAAAAACTCGGAGGAAACAAATCTAATGGATCGAATTCCAAATATAGTTACACGTGAGTTAAAAATGTCTCCTTTATATACAGTGACATCCAAGAAATGGGATCTATGGGGTTATGTAAGAGTATTATAAAGTGCATGGATTGTGCTATGTCATTATGGTTTTCGAAATAATACTTAGAATAACAGTTGCAATTTACGATATCATTTATGAATAAACTTTTGACTAATAGTGGAAATCATGATTAAACATTTGTGAATTAATTTGTTATTCAAACGTTAAGTTAAAAAACCATAGTGATATAGGGCGATCAATGTATATTAACGACTTAATTATAATGAGCCTTTAGTTTAAATGAAATAGCCTTTAAAATAAATGAATAGCCTTGTAAATGAAAAAAGGAAAATGCCTTTAAAAACAAATAAATTTTTAAATGAATCAGCCATTAAGTGGGGGAACGAGTAGCCTTTAGATATGAATTAATAGCCTTTAATTATTATTAAATATTAGAGTCCGATTATGTGTTTGCACAAGTAGTTTTTAAGATAGTAGGAACATGTACACACAGAATTTTTACAGTCAGTTTCATTCAATGTTATTTTACGTGTATTTTGTTCCATATTCATGAAGTCAGTTAAGGTTTTCCACTTAGCATGTCTGTTGGGACAGGCGTATCTTTTCATCTTATATCTCGTGACTGCCGGTTTTCCTGTTGCAACACAAAAGTATTGAGATGGATTGTTGTTATCAGATAAAATGACTGGGTCTTTCTGATTCCATGAGAATGCACTGGTTTGTATTGATGACGTCAGTGTAGGGGTCAAGGCAAAAAGTTAATGTTGGCAGGATTTCTTAAACAAGACCAGTGTTCCATCATTTTCGTGCTTTCGTGATTATGTTCACAGTTTTTTATCCACAGATGTACTGTCGCATTTACAAAGTGCAGTTTTGCACTTACTATAGGCACTTTTTCCCACCAGGTCTGCAGTAGAAATATTTTACTAATCCACTTTTAGTTTTATTTGTATAATTAAAAATCCAGTCTTTTTGCACAAATTTATTGGCTTCTGTTTCTTCCAAAGTGCGTTTTATAAACCCAATTCACTGAAGAGTCAACTTTAGGTATAAGTGACGCAGCCATGGTCGAGAATGAGAATGGCAATGAAAGAAATAAGCAGGAAAGGTAAACTGATACATCTTATCACAAGGGAAGATAGGTAGATAGTTATATCTTATCATTCACTTGAGTATATTTGTATATTTACCTATAACACTTCTCTTAATTTAACTTATATAAACGGAAAGGTCATTCTCCTATGCTAAAGGCCGGTTCTAATTTCCTAAAAGGCTATTCATTTATTTCCTTAAAGGCTGATTTCATTTGTTTTAAAGGTTGGAGGAAATGTTAAAGGCTAATTCATTTTTTTTAAAGGCCATTAAATAGTACCCTATATTAACATACTCTTACCTAACTCCATGGATCACGTTTGGTGAAATTCAATGTATAATTCATAATCCATAATTCGGCCCTATTAGGGGGGTAGGTATTTATTTCTTTAGATGATCTTTGGCCATTTGGCCCTTACATCTGTTTACATTTAATGAATTAGTGATAGCTGAGGTTAGTAAAGTATACAATTACAGATAAGGTGATTATAATATATTTACAGGCCTAGAATAGAAAATGAATTTTATCATTTACATTTCAGTGTACGTTTGTTATTTCGGCCATATTAAAGTGACAATTCAGGATATCCTATTATAATAGTCAGAATCAGTACATAAACGTTATCACTCTTATCACTGATCTACCGCTACCCTCACAGTCACTACAGCTTACACCCATTTATGTATTTGTTTCTTTTCATTCCGAATCGTCTCCATTTCATCACATAATCCAATAACTTATTAATAACATCTGGAAAGACCCATTTCCTAGGCAATTTGTTCCACAATATTACAGCAGAATGTTGAAGTGAACGACCAATCATTACAGACTTTTTGTATTTATTTTTAATACAGGAAAGGTACGCGTGGCAGAATCTATAATACCAATTAGCAATTGTGTCTGGATGCTCACCCCTGAGATTTTTCCAAACCAATTTAATTAATTGTATTTTCCTTCTCTTCGTAATAGTTGTTAAATTATTTTTAAGTAGCAGTTCTTCATACCAATCATTACATTTTTACTACGCTTGAATTTTTTGAGTTTATTTTTGGCACCCTTGAATTTACAGAACTTAGTATAATGAAAATTGAACATAATACTATACTCTGTAGAAAAAGTGTACATCTGATTGGAATGTCATTGTCATCCTACAGTACATTTACATTGTGATTGATGAAAGCTGGCCATATCAGGCAATAAAACATTACTTTTATTTAATGGTCGGAAAAATAGTTTTATACATATCTGCAGTGTTTATGTACAGTTCCCAAACTTAGTATTTGCGAGTGTCAGCTCAAATTGTTTTATTTTTTAATGAAGTCGCTTTAAAAAAATATTTTGTACATATTTTCTTACATCATTTGACATTTTAAAATAAATACATACTTTTTTACTATTTTGTTAGTATTTTTACATATTTTGCCACTTTAGTGCTGTAAAAGGGAGTCAAAATTTTCACAATTTAACGAATTTGACGCGGTTTACTTTTATTTTTGTACAAAAATTAAATGTGAAAATTTAAAATGAAAAAATTAAAATGCCTTTAAAAACAAATGAATTTGCTGAAGAAATAGCCATTAAATAAATGAATTATTAGCCTTTGGTTGATGAATTATTAGCCTTTGGTTGATGAATTATTAGCCTTTGGTTGATGAATTATTAGCCTTTGGTTGATGAATTATTAGCC
>JAQFYB010006648.1:0-11887 GCA_034694085.1 Pogonognathellus longicornis
TGTGTAGAGAGCAATAAATTGCGTACCTAATTGCATTTCATGACTACTGGTGTTTAGTATGGGAATACAACGCAGGAGATCATGTTCTATGATCATTCAATTGTCCAAAACATTGTTTCCCACGATCAATCTCCAAAATGATGAACTCTGTCTCACTCCAGGATACAAACGTATTGTTCCTATTAAACTAAAACTACCACTTGTACAATCCTCGTAAAATTATTGCACACTGCAAACAAATAAAAATATTATTTCTCCTTTAGCATCCTTCTTTATCGTTAAACATTTTCTCACAATATGCAGATACAGTCAAATTATATAGTTAGTTACATTTCTCATTTATAATACTTTTTTGCCATAATAATTTCCCCCACTTATACATGTGTATGTCTCATTGAATCACACAAACCTTTTCTTTCATGACTTGTACAAGGTATTGAAAAATTTACATAGTTATGCGTTTTAAAGATGAATGACCATAGTCGAGCGAATTTTTAAAACTTTCCTTAACAAATGTAAAAGCATTCTGCTAAAAACCAGAGGAATGTGTGGTTGCTCCTGGTGTTTTCATTCATCTCAATCCATTGTCAGTATATAGCTATGAAAAAAATCTCGCTACACAGCTATTGTTCAATTATCAGAGCAAACAATAAGCCAAGTCATCCAGCAACAACAGTTGATCCTAGCGGAACTTCAATCTCGAAAACTGTAGAATTTATTAAAGGAAACTTATATTTATTTTTTCGTAATATTATTTTTAGGTTAAAAATATTATTAGAAAATTTTCTAGGGCTGAACATTATTATTTCATAAAGTATTCTAAAAATATTATTAGAAAATTTTCTAATAATATTTTTAACCTAAAAGTAATATTACGTAAATAAAAATAATTTTCTTTTAATAAATTCTACAGTTTTCGGGATTGAAGCTCCGCTAGGATCAACTATTGTTGCTGGATGACTTGGCTTGTTGTTTGCACTAATACACGCGTAGCGGGTAAACAATAATAATAATAGGCGCGTAGCGGGTACTTTTTTATAGTATTTCATACATATTATACGATTTTTAATTGCAAACATATCCTCTCTCTGCTCAACTCCATTTTACCACAAACACATTTGACTGTAGAGAATTATCAAATTGTTGAACAGTTTTTTAAAAATACCTGCAAATCGAAATTAAATATTTTGAGAGGACAATAATGTAGAATTAAGAATAGGCTATTTTTTAAAATACGATCATCCTTATATAAATAGCAGAGATTTCAAAAACCAATAATAAAAATGAATTTATGAAAATGCAGAATTTATTATGTTATACATGTTTTTTAAACATTTTAGCTATAAATTCTCCATTTTACATTTTTTTTCTAAAAGCTGAAAACACATTATGAAAGATAAAGTATTTAGCTTCAAAAGTATAGAGCGTTATTTAGGATTTAATTATTCCATTCAAGAGAAATCATTTAATTTGTAAAAAATGCTAATTTGGTATAGAGGCACCGCGCGCATACACACACAGTCATGCCCATGTTACATGCTATGACTCTATTTCATTGAGGCAGTATTATTAAAGTAGCATTTGAGTTCAGATTTCTCAAAAGGCATTTATTATTTGTTTACCACAAAACGATGCCTGCAATTATTATTTTTATTAGATGAACACATATAAGGCTTTTAGAGTAAAGTGACAATTAGAGCATTTCAAGAGAACCCCTGCTGTCAAGGATTATTTTATTGTATACACTTACATGCACAGATGGAATCAACAAAGAGAATGTCGCACTCCTCTCATAAACAGCAACAATAATAATAACACAAATTATTAAGCATTTCTGTGGAACTTGAGAGAAAAAGCTTGTCTATACTGTATACTTCTTATTATACATGAAATTAGCTTTTGTACAACAGTCGTGAGAATTTACACTCGCCTCATTTTATTTTCTCGTTTTTATCATAACAAGTTGAGTTTTTGTTGTCGTAATAATATTTTGATACTCTGCTAAAATGGAAATGGAGAGACAGAATAATAATATAAATCTGAACGGTGATTATCACCTCAATATATGTAGGTAGGTATATAGCTGCAGCTATAACCTTCACCTTCAGAGTCAAGTACATAGTACATCGAAGTACAAAGAGTCTCACAGACGAAAACAATGGACATTAATTCAAGAAGGGGATAAGGTGGATGGATGATTGTTTGAAATTTGTTAGTAGCCAGAGAGTCACCTTCTTACAAGAAAAGTGTGAAGAATGCTTAGGAGAAGATATGAGAGGATACGTTATATCATAAAACAGATTAACATAATAAGACATTTATATCTACACGAAATTTTTTCCAGCAAATGACCACGCCTTACAATTCCCACGCTAAATGACTGTAACCACCTACCTGACGATGAACACTGCTTTGCTACACACTTACACCATCTTCGTAATACACGCTACCACTTCCATCGTCTCATTCCACATACTTCAATCTCGTCTGTGGTTTTTCTTTTTGGGCTCTGCTGTCTGCCATGCATGCTTTAGTAAATCCACCTTAGGACACGGATGCATAAAAAGTCACAAAAGTCATAATCTGATTTTTATTTACTACACCGAGGAGGTAGGTAGCAATCTCCTCAAATGTTAAATACTTACTGTTCGGCTCCTTTCTTGTTTTTCTGTCGTCATTTAACTTAACATCCCATCTTTCAACTTTTTGTCATCATTAGATAATTACAAAGAGTCCATCGTTTTCTAATATCATTTTTCCATTACTATAAAAGTTTGTGGTTCGTATGCTTTTCTATTGGTACTAGCTATTATACTCAATCATTTTCTGTAATAACATAACTTAGAAATTTAAGAAACCATTTTATCAGAAAGCATTTAATGAACACATGTAAATACGTTGTAACAAATTACTTGTATTACTTATTTTTGAAATGAAATGACACACATATAGATACTAAAAAAATTGATAACTTTAAGAAATTTAGACTTTGTTTGTTATTAAGATTTATTATTGGAAACTGAATGATTTATGAAAAATCAAAATTTTGTGCTGTTATATTATTATTAACAATAGAGTAACTAATTTAGAAAATGTAGTTTGTAGTTGAAATGATTTACAGAATTTTGTGACACATAAGAGAGAACAGCCTAGAGCTGCTTAGAGGTATATTCACACAAATAAAGTTAAAGGAAATCAAATCAAACTGTGTGGTTGTCAATTGTTTCCAATGTGCCAATACATTTTCATCGATGAAGCACATAATATGTGGTAAAAGGCAGAAAGTGATCCTTAATGTCCTTAATTATAGCTTCAAAAAGTTTTGTCGAAAGATTATAAGTAGATTTTGATTGCAATATTTTATTTTGTTAATTTTGTGTTGCATTAACAAATTTAGCCTCGACACGTTAAATTATCGCTGCATTTAATGCATAAATTTACATTAAGTTTGCATTGGTGAATGCATTGTGTTGTGCTTGTTTTGAATCAATGTCATTTTATATTACTAGAATTATTGTTATGATACGTTAAAATGTTGTTATGTTGTTGAACACAATAAAGTGGTTAGAGGGTTAGAGTTAAATCCTGACAATAGCCATCGTACTAATACATAGATTAATGAAACAATGTGACACCAACTAAACAAGAGGCAAGTCAAAGGAACAAAATGTACTATGTAGGACATTATTATGCACAGTTGACTGTAGTGGTATTAGACACTACATTATACACAATATACCTACTATGATTATAATATGAGACATTGCGCACTTCGAACTTGAAATACTTTTCCCATCACTTAATTTTGCCATTAAAGAAAATAAATTAAAAAAGTAGTTTAAAATTGGAAAACGGAGTTCTGGTGATAAGTTGATAAGTATAGGTTTAAATATATAGTAAATGGTAAAGACATCTATAGAGTAAATGTGTGACGTTTTAATGGCAAAGTGACTTTGTATCAGTATGTAAAGTTTTAGAACAAGAAATATTGTTAAAGAAGATATTTCCATATCACTCTGAGCAAATGTTCAGCTTGGAAGAGAATACAAAGACATTCCTCATAAACTATGAAAATATTGAATGAGTAAACTTGAATGAAGTCAAGTCGTGGTTGCCGTGCCTTTCTTCATCAACCGTTCCCTATTTTGATTCGCTTGAATCAACATAGTATGTTTCAATTGCCACTACATCAAGTACAATCCCAGTGTTGTCTAAGTATATGAGAAGAATAATAATCATACACGTCTTTATTAATTTACTATGCTGAATCCCAATGATCGAACAAATAAGTAATTCGCCTTTCTGCATGCAGCAGTCAATAATACAACGACATAAAATATAAGGCAGTCAAAAAGACATGTATATGTACAGCACAAGACACAGATTTTATAATATTAAGCTATTCATATCAAGATACTATCAACTACACACTATACATGTACAAAGTACAACATACTTATGGGATATGTATTTAAAAATGTATAGACTGAAAATGTATAATATGCAAATAATATGGTTATAGAATGGAATAGGAGTAGGAAAAAACAAAGTGTGTAGTATAATATGTGTGTGTTATTGTTAAATAGTGAGATAGTGGAAATGTACATTAATTATCATATAATGAACATGTGTGTCCGCCCTCACTCCTTTCCACTCAAACATGCTCATCCCTATCTGTGAAATTTTTGACAATGTAATGCTGAGCTTTCTACGAACAGAAAGACAGAGCGTGTACTTATTGTTAGCATATACGGGATACATCAAATCCACAGACATTGAGCGCATATCTCTACATATTACACTCGCAGAGTCTCATCCTGTTCTGCTAACAATGGAATATATGCATGCAACTTCCATATTAAGTACTTACACACTCAAATTATTAGTCAAGAAGAAACTCTTGAGAAACAATCAATTGAGACATTGAGAATAATTGCACTAAGCTAAACACATGGCTCTTCTAGTTGTTGTAGAATTTAAACCCAGGCCTACCATCCCAGGCGCAACACCAACCTGACAACATTACCAACCTCCAGACACAAAGAACACAAAACCTACCCAATACCCATTAAGTGTTAAAAATAAAATTATTTTTCATGAAATCTTTCTTCGTTCACCCAATTATTATTAATATTATGAAAAGTATAAAATAAATAATACAACATGACCCCTCCCCCAATAGTACAGTATTGCATGGAGATTCACGAATATTTTTCCTTAAATTAATTAATATGAATTAAATAATTGGAGAGTATTGTATGATAAAACAGCACAGCTTAAGTGAGTGAGTAATGTAGTCTGTGTAGCTATAAGCTGAGGATTTATACTGAGCGGTTTGTGTTGTAGTATTTTTTGTGTATGGAGGTTGGTAATGTCGCCAGGTTGCGGTTGGTGTTATGCCTAGGTTGGCAGCTGCTAATAGTGGCACAGCACCACACAACAATATTGTTGATCCGTGTTGCTGTGGAGCTTTGGTGAGGTGAAAAGATGAGTTTGCTAAGTTGCTTTGTGTGAGTGGCCGGGTCGGCAATAATAATAATAAAGCTAGAACTAATACTTATAATGATATTCCATATAATGCGTTGCATGTGTTGTGTGAGTATGCGTAGTATTTTGTATTTTGAAAAGGAGAAGAGGCTGAGCAAAAGGCAATGTCCCTTATGGTCTTCGTATATGGATCATTTTCAGAGTAGCGAGACAGCTCAGAATTTGAGAACAGAAGGGTTCAGATTCAGAAAGAGGCATCTCATTCTCTTCTTCATGACTTTCACAAGAGAAACAGCAAATACCACACAAGAATCGAAGCAAAGTTGTAGTTTGTAAGTTGTCTAGTTGTTCTGACTTGAATTGAGTTGAGATTTTGGCATGAGATGCTCAAATCTCTCTCATCTCAACTTAACCTAATATTACTTCTCTCTCGATTTGATTATTATGACAAGCCTACAGGGCGCTTTGATTTCATTGTCAGTTACGTCCCTTCCTTGTCCGACGTCCTTTCTATCAAAGACAACGCTAGCCTCGCCTCCTAAATACTCTTCACCACTTTTAACACAATACCTCGTCCATATTTGTATTTCCACATTCATTGTCATACAACAACACGAGTTCTTACACAGGGTGTGTCAAATCATGCCCTGCCTTCTTTGCATTACAAATTTTATTCCTAAAATTAAAGCCACTCTCGTCTACGTTCAACGTCAACAATTAAATTGGTATTAAAGTCCATAATATACAATAACAAGCCTTATCTTCGCATTATTTTTTTTGCGTCATTTTTTGGGAGATTTCCAAAATTTTGTCAATACGGACAGCAATTTTAAAGAAATTAATTATTAGAATAATTAAAAAAGTTTTGGTGAAAAACAAACTCTTCAAATGAATGTTGACTTTTATATTTGGCCTCAAGCAAAGGAATGATTTTGAATTTGATATACAACATGAGTGATAATAACATCTCGTAAATATGCAAAATTTCACTTTATGTTAAATTTGTGAGTACAAAGGCGCTTTGCACGCTGTGTGCCGATACGGTGTCATATATAGCAGTAGTGTTATCTGAGAGCACATTAAATAACAAGTCAAATCACATTTAGTGATGAGACAATGGGAAAGAGGCGACAAGACGAGTACATCACGTAGAGCAATAACAAAACAGGAGCAAGGAAGAGGCAACAGTAAAAGGGACATGACGTCATAATCCTGGGCAATATCCGAGCCATCGACCATAAAAGCCATGGCACAACAACACCAACGCTGAATCTGCTCCTATCGTAATGACCAACACTAATTATTACCAGTTTGGCCACAGTCAGTACATAGCTGTATAGCATTGGAGATGATTCTGTGTGTTTTGGAATGGGAGTTGGATTGAAGAAGTGAGAGAAAAGGATGGCAAATGGGATTGAGAATAAGGCAATAAGAGAAGAGCAATAAAAGCAAGTAGGTAAATTGTAAATTCTAATGTAATGACTAATGAGTGGTGCATTGAGTGTAGAACATGGAGATATCGTTTGCAGATAAAGTAATTACACTCTCCTCAATTCACGTCTGCTTTGCTTTAATTTCAATTCAGCAGTTCCTTTTACACATTACACTTCACTCCCTCTCAGCATTTCTTTTATTCTTCCACTCTCTGTCTCACTGTCTCGACCATTCCTCACACAACACTCCGTCCATTCCATACACAAGATTGACGAGTAAGCAAAAGTCAGGAGTCACAATGATGAGAAGATTAGAAATTCTCTCGAGTAGTCATAATAATATTTTGTTTTCAATTAGTTTGTCATGTAGTAGCTACCTATACACATCACATGCACACTATCATCTTCCTACGTGCACATGCAAAATGCGCAGTCAGTGAAACAAAACCTCTCATCCACACACAACGTCCATCAATAACCAAATGAGTCTCCTTCATTTTTAACCCACCAATACACACTAATATTATTCCTATGTCCATTTATTAACTGTAATGCCTATTAAGCATAATGTGCAATGTAATGTGTGCAAATATCATCGCTGCGCCAATGCAATATTCTCCTTGTCATTACATTAGCATTAAGTTGAGACTAAAAAATGTGATGTCCCATTAATTATAAGAAATCTCTGAGTATTAGTTTTGTTTACAATTTACAATAAGTACCTAACAATACTTACACGACATTATTCCATACTTACATAGTGGACACTTAGCTGACCTGGCTCGCCATTCAAGACCAGTTTTGTTGCTTTGTCTTTTGGTCCTGATAAAATTCTATTTTTTTAAATATATATAATAAGTAAATAATGCTATTGTAGCAAGACCAAGAGGAGTAATCAGTTCTGCTTAGAAATTGAATTGTTGTCTGATAAAAAATGAAAATAATACGAAAGACAGGAACAGTGGAGTATAAGACACGGGAGAAGTGAGCATGTTACATTACATAGGAACAACATTTCTCAGAAGGAGGCAGATATAAAATTGTAAGTTGAATTCCAGTATAATGTTTAGGGTGATACTCCGTATATAATCTAGCACATTATTATTTAGATGTGTATATTGCACGTAGTATTTGTATGTGTATTAAATACAGAGTGTGAGTTGTACATGAGACTAAAGCAAAAATCCATTATAAATAATTAGCTAAAGCTTTGAAGAGATTTGAAGAGATGCACATAATTTGCATGTTGTATATATCACCTGTTAGTAAAGTACAGATTAGTTGATAAGTCTTGTTCGTCTATCGCCTCATAGTACTTCAATCTTTTCGTGCATGAATTTTGTCTATGGCACTACATATGTATACAGAGTGTACCTACCTACATTTATTTTATATACATATTATGGTGTCTGAGTACAAACTGATATGAGGTAGGTACCTATAGTAAACAGTTTCAGCTTGCTTTGCATTTTTATTGAATAAGCTACGTAGAGTGTATTGTGTATGTATATTGTGTATGTATTGTTCTTGCATTGTCTTTCAGTGTTGTTGGTTGTTGTTTGTGGTGTGGTTGTGTTATTAGAGATATTTAGACAGATATGTGTGCAGATAGTGGTGGAATGAGACTGGACGTTATACACACACAAAGACCTTATGTGAGACACACACATGTAGTACATGGGAGACATACTTACATGAGGCCGTGCCATAATGTAATATAATCGAGATTGTATAGTTATTGCGGTTTCATGAGATGCGGTGATGGTTATGGTGTGGAATATTATGGAATGATCACCATAATAATCATCACAGCATATCTGCACATTCAAAACTACCACAGCAATCTCTTTCCAATATCAGTCTACCCTGCAATAACCAAACCAATGCAAAATCCAAGGTGCTGTTCCACAGTGTTATCATCTCACAGAAATTCTATTAGCAGTGAAGGCACATTGCACACAGACAACACAGTCTCAGTGGAAGATCCTTATTACAAACAAGTGGAAATATAGTAAGGTGTGTGTGTATTGTAGTTGTCTACAGAGTGTGGCATGGGAAGGTGTGGTAGTTAGCTGATTCTATGTGTGCAATAAAAGAGTAATAATAATCAAGGAGTATTCAGGAGTTCAACACGTCCGACCGAGTGCGAGTGTGTCACGATGTGGATTGCAGATCTCACCGAACAGGCTTCACCAGCACCCTTACCAAAATTATCGTCATTATACCCGGTCGCTACCGTCCTATAACTCTTGTACCCCTTTCCCTAACTCACAATACATGTGCATGTATATGAACTGCATGTACCTACATACTACTCGTTGTTTTGGTGTTCATTTGCTAGTAACTAATCTTTTATTTATATTTATATAAACTAGTGAAGTTTTTCATTGGTTGTATGTACAGATTATAGTAAAGACAAGGAAAATACCTATAGTTGAACACAAAGATAATTCATAGGAAAAACTTTTATTATAATTACACGTATGTGCTATCTGGCTTTTAAAGACTTTTAGAGCGGAGAAATTGCATGAAAAGTCGAAAAGCAACCCGAAACCGTGGGATAGTAATCATTGATATTTGATAGGAATGGGTGAGACTAGTTTTAGAGTGTAGAGATAATAAGACAGTGCACTGTATGAGTCTACAAGAACAACTCACCTCTCCAGGAGCATTTACACAACACACTCTCATGTTCAAGTTAATGCACTGAGGTTTAAAGAAATGCCTCAATGTAAAAAACGAGTATCTCTACTGATATGCTATGTACACACATTTTGCCCATCTTTTAGTGTTGTATCACAACACAATATCGTATCACAGCAAACAAGAAGCTACTATGTGTACTCCAAACATTAATTCCACTAGTCCAGCTGGTTATACAGTCTCTTAAGTCACAGACAAGACGCAATGCACACAAAGACGCTATGTAATATCTTGCAAGACGGAATACTCTCGAGAAGATCAATTATGCAGTCCTAATGCAGGAATTAGCAGAAGGGCCACTTTAAATGCAAAATATATAGACAGATATGATATTTATGAGTGGAGGATAAGATGATGGCTTATGTATACACAAATCCTGAAGGCAGATGTACAGAAATCAAGAAAACATAATCAAATAATGTATGCCTGTAATAGGCATCGCTTTTTTCTGGAATTCGTGTAGCAAAGCTCAAAGCAAGGGATTACAGCACTGTATTACAGTCGACTTTGCAGAAAAAATCTTAAGCCTAATAAAATTTCAATCGTCTGTTGGCTTATTTAGTGGTAAAGGGAGTCGGTGTGGTGGAGCTGGGAGAAGAGTGCTATACTGGTTTGACTTGACTTGAGTTGACTTGAACGGCCAAGCCATGCCATGCCGATATGAAGCCAAGCCTTGGCTGGTTGGGTTGTTTGTTGCAGTATCTTATTTTGCTATTGTTCTCTGAGATAGCGATTATCTCTGTAAATGTCTACAGAGCAGATGGAAACAATAATACGACACAAAGAATCTTGTTGTGTGTTGCTTGTGCTTTGGAGTAGTGCTGGGTGAAGTGCACAGATATATATAGTCGGTTCGGTATAATATTCATGCTCATCGCACACACTACAAGTTTACAACATTTTTTCCCAATCTTTTATTTGCCTTAATCGCATTTTGTGAGGTCTACGATTTCTATGTTCACTATAACTTGTATTACAATGCACATAATGACTACTACAAACAAAACACAATCCACTTGCAAAATTAATTATTGAGTAAACGAGTTGAAATCCATTTCAGGTCATCTTCATCAATTTGCTTTTCATTTACATACGACACATCTATGTGCATGTAAGTGAAAAACCTTTGTAAAGGCCATTTCCACTATTCAATTCTGAATCAAACATTCTATTAACAATTAAACTATTTTACTACATTATTCATTTCTACGTTTAGCCGTATGCATGGTTTGAATGCAGTATTTCTAACCAAATAAAATGGAGTGATACAAATTGTTATAGGTATGTGATATAAGTGTGTATTGTATGACACATTCTTCTTATAAGATGAGCACCTAATAAAGTTTTGGGTGGCAAACAATATTTCCATTCTGCAAATTCTTTAACGACTGATGTGTAACACATGGAAAGAATTTCAAGTGCTGTAATATTTTGTAGTTTTATGCTTGACATAACTAATAGTACTATTGGGAAAATTATTTATGTTTACATTTGAAAGAAGGACATTAATCATGAAGTGTGGAAGTGCAAAGGTGAGTTGGTTGTTTGACCGGAGCAGTAGGACAAGGACAAGGATGAGCACCAGACACCAGAACACGGATTTGACGAGTAAGAGGAGTGTTACATTTTATATTGTTCAATGGAGCTCAAACTGTAATGATTTCATGATTAATCAAGAAAAGTGAAGTGGAGGGAGACAGATATAAATGGGGACCTCCTCAGAATATAATTCTACGGACAGCAGCACTGCTGCAGCCGTCATGTCAGCTCTCGTCTCACACCAACATTTGTCTGCAAATACGGCACAGCCACTCAACTCACTCCACCGTCCATGCAACCAACATTAGACACACACAGCACACATGTAACACAGTTCCTAATAATCAACCGGTTTAAAGCCTGCAAAAAGCATCCTACCAAAAATGGACACAATGTGACATCAATTTTCCTAATGTTTTTACATATTTCAAATCTCTGTTTAATTTTGTCTATGCTAAAGTTTTCTTTACACTCAAATATTGGCGGGCTTTTAGTTTAAAACTGAGTATACAGATCAAACTGTAGCATACTGTTACAATGTCAATGGTCGCGAAGGAGTAGAGCGATTGCCTCAATTTACGAACTTACTATTCTCACTGACCCCAACAATGTACGTACCAAATTTGAAAAGGTTATCACAAACTATATTATACGAACAATAATACGAACAGATGGACGGATAGACAGACAGAATGTTGTAATGAAACATCTGATGATATCTAATT
>JAQFYB010006649.1:0-11885 GCA_034694085.1 Pogonognathellus longicornis
TATTTAATCATGCCTATTATTAATTTCATCTTTGTTTTCTGCGAATTTATTGCTCTGAAGCTCTGTGCTGGCTCTCGTTTAAATTCCATTGAATTCATTCGAAATTGGAGCTCACACCCGAAGGCAGATCGGTATACACGTCGGGTTATTAAGTCATTTCGTCCTGTTCGTATAGAAGTAGGACATTTCTACATTTTTGATAATACAACATTTCCCACATTTATGTTTACCCTGGTTAATTATACCATTGATTTATTGATGAGTGTAGACGTTTGAACATAATATCGAAAAATAAAATAAAACATGCAATGATCGTTTGTTTGTTTGTAATCTCTTGTGTTCTCTAGTCTCATACAACTATGACTTTGGTTTTTGAGAAATGGCCGTATAGTGTAAGGTTAATTTTAATTCAGTCAGAGCCCTACTTATATACGATGTAGGTTATCATCAGCTCCTGAATAAAAGGTCGTCATATTATTATAAATTCCGTAATATAATGATAATCTAAATTATTGTATTGTCCCGTCAGTCATTGAGGCCAAGAAATAACAATTAACAAGGGAAGTAGAGGTGAGCAATGACATCGAGAAAAATAAAAAAGTAGAAGGATGGGAGGTGGGAGGAGGCGGTAGTTGGAAAATGAGTGGAACTACTAGATTTTTTTTTCATAAATCCAAATTTAGATTTATTTAGTTAGCATAAATTTAGTTAGACATAGAATTTTGAACATAAAACAAATTTAGTTAACATAAAATAATAGATCAAATACATGTACGGCTTTTCCAATGTGGAGCGCTCATCATAGATTTACTTTAGCTCTTATAACAATGTCAAGAAGCTATGGTATATACATTTTTTGTACAAATGAATATTGTCATCAATCGATATGATATTCCTCTCTGTAGATTTTTATGTATAGGTAATGGTAATTGAAATGGCAAACAACATGTAGGTATTATGCATGAGATTACCCCAATAACTGAAAATATCGATGAAATAAATTAAGTAGGAATCCGCTAGACAAGAAAGAGGTAATTTGAGATTTAGTTGAAAGTAATTCTGGGAGAAGTCTTTACTATACTATAAAAAATAGAAAGCAAAAGAAACTAATAATGTTGAGTGTTACTTACTAATTCAATGTCAAATTAATTTCAGCGTTTAATTAGTTCATATTCATATCAAAATCCATATTTATTAAATGTTTTATTACTTGCGTTTCAATCTTTAAATGACAACACTTTTCATTTGTTTTTGGCTGAACGCATATTAGGAAATTGTTTATAACTATACAATCTGTTAGTGAAAGATTTTTCTAGTCTGTTGGCATATAAAATAAAATTAATTATTTTTTTAGTAACACTACATTTATTATTTGATATTGACTTAAAATGAAACCTTAACCTGCATACATTTGAACTATAATCAAAGCTTATTAAACTGAATGTCAAAACTACTTAAACATTAACTATGCAAAGATTTCTAGCGAATCAGACAATTATCGATTAAATAAATAAATAAGCATTACGATTAAACTATAACCAAATATTATTATACTTTAATGGTAATTTGCATGTTTTAAATGAATGTAAATACTGCTCTCATGCATTGTAATGTCGACATGCATCACTTTTTCGTATGTGTCCAGGCATATACGAAGTAAATTCAATATAAGTACTATCTACAAAGTGTAGATTCTAGGATAAATGCGAAAACTTCTTAGTAAAAAAATAAAGTCACTGTAAATTATTTTAATGTTTATAAATGAACGGACGGGATCAAACAAGTGACGAGTATAAGTTAAATCAAATTACCTAATTAAACTGTAAAACATTTTGTATTAGCAAACTTTTGTGGTATTCAACTGGCTTATTGACCTATGTTCAATTAATAAATACATACCTACATAAATAAATAAGCAATTGCCAGTCCAACTCAATCCGAAATGGTATAGTCTTAACTAATGTCTGTGTAGACTGTCTTGTTCAGTATATTTGTTAAGTACAGGCACGTATCCAGTAGGGATTCCCTGAGTCACGACTTTTACTGCTCGACGAAGTTCGAATATTGCCCCGATTATAGGCGCCGAGTACCGAGTAATCGTATACGAGTACTCTTCAAAAGCAATTCAGGTCAAACTCGGCGCCGAGTACTCGGCACTCGGCCAAAATATAGTAGCTAGTAGCTACCTATACACAAAACACAAATGAGTCTTCATAATAGACCAGTAAATTTTCCAGAACGAAATGAGTTATTTCTGATATAGTAGGTTGTATTAAACTGACAAGGGATAATACAAACATGTGTACCTCCGATTTTCATGAAAATTGGTACAGACAATGCTTAGGGCTTAGGGTATACAAAACACATGTGCAAAATATTAGTTGCCATACGCGGTCTTTCATACTTTGTTTTAAAAAAATCTGAATTTCATATTTAAAATTCTTTCTTATGGGAATTAACATGCAAAATATCAAGTTAAGAATATTTTCTATTTTCCACTTTTCATGAAATTTGAACTTTTAATATGAAACTCAACAAAACTTCTCAAGATGTATTTCAACTCTGTTTTTTTGACATTTTTTTGACAGTGTTGTACCACGGGTCGTGCTACATTTGTAATAAGTACCTATTTTGCATGATTTCCAACTTCAGTATACCAATTCTGCAAACCAACTAGGTGCTATAATTGTAGCCAGTAAGATTATGGTGGAGCATAGAGGGACGTGTACGGACAATGCAAAATGCCAAAACAGACTTAGGCATTTTTGAGGCATTTTAACATATTATTTGAGTATGATTTGAGTATTTATGCATTCTAATGAGAATATTGAAATTGTGCCTAAATTTGAGTAGAAAATTCATGATTTGAGTATATCTGGCAGCTCTACCCCAAAAGGGGGTTATTTATTATGTAAAAGTACAAAAAATATCAAAAAAGGTTGGCGCTTTTCGCAAATCTTATGCATTTTACATTGATTTTAGCACTAATTGATCTAATTTTTTGCGCTACGCGCGATAGCCACCACATTTATCGCTCATGATTGTATTTTATTGCCTTAAGAAACCAATTTCTGTGTATGGCAAAACAATAAGATTGAATGGTAAAAATAGTCTTGAACTCGCACTATTTTATTGCAAATCTAGTTTAACAGCATCTTACACAAAGCACCCCATAATGGAATCCTACATACTTGCCTGGTTCAGTGGTATTGGTATCAATCAATATGTTATTCGTCTCATGCATATAAATACATTTTAATATGTGTTTACATTAACTTGTTAAATAAAATTAAAAAAAATCGTTTATAATGTTTACCTCAAATATTGGTGAAACAAATAATATAAAGGGATATAAAAAAAGTATCGGAGAGACTATCCGAACTACCTACTGACAACATGATTGAGCTCTGCCCGCCGACAACATACTACTTCGCGAACAACGAACAGACTTAACAGACAGACAAAGAGGAAATTAAACCCCATATGTATCGGAATACTCCGATACTTAATAAATGAATTTAAATATACATATTATGCATAATAAAGTGGTAGTTTGAGATTCAATTAAGCGATACCTAGTTTCTTTTAGGAAAAACAGATATTATATTATATAAACATATGAGCAATAATAAATAGTGTAGGACAAATACCTCAGTAAATTCGCTAAATGAATAAAAGGAAGTGGTAGTCTGGGATTCAATTTAAAGATAGTTTCTTTTAGGAAAAACAAATATATGTTAACATGACCTATACTAAATGTATTGTAGGACAAATAAGTACTTCAGTAAATTCGCTAAATGAATAAAATGTACCTATTCATTTTTTTAAACAAATACAAAAGTTATAAAAGCAAGCACCTGTTATAATTTAACGTACATTCTCGGAAAAACCTGCGAGCAGTGGTAGAAACAATTAGTAGAAAACAACGGCAGTGGAATATAATACGTCCTCAGACGAATAAACTCTCCACCATTTTACGTTACCGTACCATTCTTTTAAGTAGTCTAATATAAACAGTCTTCAAAATGAGCACCTTCCTAATCAGAAACGCATTGGAAAAGTATTTTATCACTTGTGATAAACTTGGTATAGGTCCATACTCCATGGATGGAAATACAAAGCGTTTAGTGAGAGTGAAGAATCCTTGGCGAATCTTTGCTTTTTATTTAATTAATTTTGAAGTATTCATTTGCCTTGTTTATGGAATAATAGTTTTACTCGTGCAAATCTTTGTATCGCCCCCTCCGTATGGAATAATATTGACAATTGTCTTGATTTTTATGGTCAGCGGTGGTGCAATTCCGGCATTTTTCAATTTGGCATCTATAGTTTCCATCAATGATACACTGTACGTCTACAACATGTATTTGCACTTTGATAAAAAAATGTCAGGTAAAAAACCCATTGAAAATTATGATAATATTATTCCATAATACCGTGTGCCTCACTTAACGTTTGCGGCATTTAATACATGGGTATTCCTTATCCTTTCGCTTTGTTTTGCCTGATGAAATTTGAAATTCGCTGGCGTTGGGCGTCGGAGGCCAGCGAATTTCAAATTTCATCTCACAAAACAAAGCGAAAGGACTACTCATGTAGTAAATGCCGCAAACGTTAAAGGAGACCCACGGTACTAATAATCAAATATCTGTATAAACTCTTTATTATTATTTACTATCTGTAATACACTAAGATTAAATTTCATTTGCCATTTTTTAATCTTCCTAATAATTCATTTTGAATTAGCATTTTTTAAGAAAGATTTGGACAAAGAATTGACTCACTTGGACCTAGTTGGACTAGTTGCTCAAACAGTTCTTCCACTAGCAATCTTCACGGCCACGCTTTATTCATGTTCAATTATTGTCTTGGAAGAACATCCTGCAGCTCCACTCTTGGATCTCATTTATCCACCGATAACAAAAAACATTTTTGTGAAGATTTTTATTGCCTTGGTTTTTGCACCACACTGCATTTACGTAGCTATGTCAGCGACTTTGCCCGTATTGTATATGGGACTTTTTGTCATTTCATTTAACAAATTAACAATGCTGATGAAGTTGGATCCATTCAAACCAACAAAAACCCATTTGTCATCGCAATTTGGTGTGAAGGTATTTCCAACGGTAACCTTAATTTATTCAATTGTAAATGAAATGGTTCGTATTGTTGCTCCTGGAATGAAAGGAAGTACGTGGGTGGCTCACTTGTTGTCCATTTTTGGTACAATTAGAATGTACAAACATTTAGGAATGCCATTATATTTAGTTATGCCTACTATTAGTGTCGTCCTTGCTTTGAGCGAAGTTATTGCTCTGAAGAATATGGCTGATTCTCGTTTAAATTCCTTCGAATTTATTCGAAATTGGAGCTCACATCCTAAGGCAGATCCGTATACGCGTCGGCTTATTAAGTCATTTCGTCCCATTCGTATTGAAGTAGGACATTTCTACATTTTTGAGAAAACAACATTTCTCACATTTATGTATGCTCTGGTTAACCGTACCCTTGAGCTCTTGATAAGTGTACGTGTATAAACATAGTATCGAAAAATAAAATAAAACATGGCAATATTAAACTGACTCAAATATCTAGTTCATTTATTCTAATTTTTAGTTTTTGCAAGCGATAATATAATTATATACTTCAAAATTCGAGTCAATAAAAGAAATAAACAATTGATTCTACATAATAATTAATAATAAGTCTCTCACCTCAAAATTACCCCAAATATGAACACGTTTGAGAAATATTAGGAAACTTGAGGAAAAAGGCCGACCTAGATAACCTTAATCGTGGGCCCTCTGAAGTCTACGAACTGAATTCACTTTTCACGGCTAAATTCAGTTCCAGTTGAGTAAGTCTAAGTTTTGCTAACCGCAGTCGTTTGGAAATTTCATCCCCCTTAAATATAATTTTGCGACATTCTGTAGTGTCAATGAAACTGATCAGCATGAAATGCTAGGCTTGATAGAGTTCGCTTCTAGTCCCTTATATTTTCTAGTCTCATACAACTACGAGTTTGGTTTTTGAGAAATTCCGCAGTGTAAGGTCAATTTTGATTCAGTCAGAGCCCCATTTATGGTGTGTAAGATTATAGTTCCTGCATAGAAGGTCATCATACTATAAATTTTCTAATGCAGGTAATGATAATCTCAATTTATATTTTCCTTTGAGTCATGGAGCCGAAGAAATAACTATAAACAATTAAATAGGGGTGTGCAAATTGTTTTCTTTTTCTCCATGTCATAGCACATTGCAATGACATTGAGAAAAACAAGTGAAGGATGGCAGTTGGAAGTAAACAGCATTTCTCAAATGAGTGGGACTAGAAAAATTAACAAGTTTTGCATATATCAAGATTAACATTCAGTTAGAATTCAGCAAATTCAATTGGAATAAAATAATAGAATAAATATAGGTACGGCTTTTCCCATGTGAAGCGTATAGTACACATTACATTGGTTCTTAAAACTATGACAATATCAGAAATCAATTGTACATAGACTTTCTTGTGCGTTTGCTTATTTTCATCCATCAATAGCCGATAGCATGTTTCTCTCTGTAGATTTTTATGTTGTATAGGTAATGGTAAGTAAAATTGCAAAACATCATGTATTATGCATACTCTTAACCAAATAGCTGGAAATATCGATGAATTAATTAAGTGGTATCCGCTAGACAAGAAAGAGGTACCATGAGGTTTAATTAAAAGTAATAGTACTGGGAGAAGTCTGTCTATATTATACTTCACAAAGTACAGAGCAAAAGAAGCTAATAATGTTGAGTGTTATTTGATTTCTAAGCCATAGTTATACGAAAAAACCACAAGTTCCTTCGAATACACAGTCTACCGTAGCACTGTATTTGCCATAGTGTCTAAGCTGTAGTTTATTCCTAAATAGTATCTGTTTTGTAAAGATTCAACTCACCAACTCACCGAATTTCATATGCCTGGTTCAGTGGTATTGGCATCAATCCACATGTTGTTTGTCTCATACATATTAAATTATTAAGTGGTGGATCCACTTCTAAGCAATGAAAGACAGTAATATATAATTTTACAGTTATATGTAATTTTGAACTAAATGGAATTAAATTACAAATTACATGTAATTTTGAACTAAATGTTATTAAATTATAAATTACATGTATGTTTCAACGAAATGTTATCTGTAATTCTGATAGTTATTCTGTAACCAAAGGGGTTGCCAGGGTACACGTGCACCCCCAGAAAGAGTGTGCTAACTCAAAAAATAGCTTATTTTATCATAAAAGTTCAAAAATTTGGAAAAAATTCGAGCGGCGAGCTTGTTTGATTCGTGTAATGTTGGTTTGGACCTGATTTTAAACGCTGTATGCACTCAAGTGTACCTCATATTCAAATTTCGCTCTACCATTAATTAATTTCTGTAAAAAACCTTGCTTTGCACCCCCAGCTAACGATCCTAGTTATGTGCCTGCTTCCAAATTTACTTTAATTGTCAACTGCAGCAACATAATTTACTAATTGTAGTAGTATTGTTGATTGTTGTGTGAATTAGTAGTGTTTATACTATATTTACAATTTATGAAACAGAAAAAAGATTCTCTCTTTCTGTGGTGCTATATAGTAAATTATGTAGATATGCAATTGGAATTCAAAATTAAATTCCTATATATATATATAATATGTATATATACATGTAAAGGAAATGGTTATTAATGCATAAGATATCAATGCTTTAAATAAATACATGCACACCACACATGCACATAAGCGAGAATAAGCTGTGATTCGTTCCTTTACCTGAAAAACCTTTTCCTAAAATAGAATTTGCCTCGGAGTCATTTCTGAACTTTGAACAGTTGAGAAAGGAAAATGGAATGGAAATGAAAATTACTAAATTGTAATTGCCATTTTAATGACTGTGGTTATATTTTGCTCAAAATGTTAATAGGACCATGTTCATTTTACGAATCTTAGCTTTAAGAATTTATATTCCCGGTGATGAGATGTTGAGTGGTACGTGCGCTAACCTGGAACAAATACTTTTTAGGCTCTTTTACATGGTGTTCATTTTCGGCTGTTGTATCTTATTATTATTGTAGATATCTATAAAAGTTTACGCGTATTTAATTCCATGACTTTTTTTACAAATGGACAGAGGCGCAAATTTAGATGAGACCAATGGCGCATTTATTGGGAGTTAAAGCTCTTCGTTCAAATTTCTGTACTATACAGAGTGAGCCATTAATTAAGGAAACTCCCCTTTTTCTCTCCGATGGGGAAGGTGGCATATGATGTGTATATCAAATGATGGCAAAGAACTCCATATTTACAAATAAAATTAATTTAATCTTTTTATGTTTTGTACTTTGGGATATATCTGTGTTTGAATGAACCTACTTTTACGATAACGATTTACATGCAAATTTTGTCTGAAGATTTAAAATCTGACGACGCCCCCTTCTAGGACCTGGAATTCCGGCTTTGGTGTGTGGTATCCACTTAGGGGAGCTTATCGAATTTATAGAACTAAGTCTATTTTAAATTTTGGAAAGTTCTTCTCTAAATTTAAATTCCAAACTTAATATTAGTGGGTACAGTATATATTTTTAAAAAATGCCAAAAATCAAGTCATTTTACTATAATTATTTTTGCTTTAACCCCCCCCCCCCCCCCAAATAATTGGACTTAGATGCGCCACTGGATGGGATGACAGCGAAACAAATTAAAAACTAAAGAGCTCTCAGATAGTTTGTAGACGATGGATGGGTTGGAAATGAGAGGACTCAAAAAAATGGTAAGAATAACAATGGTATTTTCCACTTGTCCAGATTTAAGACCAGTTGAACTGATCGACCTAAAATTGTAGAATACATTTACAACTTTTCCCTCGTGTACTGCCTGCCTGCACAGATTCACTGCTCATCAAACAGCTCTAGATACTCCGCACATAGCTTGACACACTCTGTAACATGTACTACAATAATTGCATTAAGACTTTCTTGTAGATTTTATTATCACCAAAAATCGATATAATGTTTCTCTCTCTTGTCGATCAATAAGGATATATATTTTGTTAGATTTGCTTGTTCAATTCATCTCTAGTATAGATATTTTTTGCTTTATAATGGTCTATAAAATGGCGAGACGTCGCTTATAATTTTATTATGCATAAGCTAGACCTTATAACATCAAATATCGATAAAATAAATAGAACCGAGTTCCACTGAACACGAAGTAGGTAGATACAGTGAGAGTGAATTGAAAGTTATGTATGGTTCTGGGAGAAGTCTATATGTACATGTAAACGAACCTATTGTTCAGTGATATTTAACCGTCTCGTCCGCGGAACACACCCACCTTTTACATTTCAAACTTTACGATTGAAAAGAGCAATTAGTTTTCAAAATGAGTACTCTGTTAATGAGAAAGGCGCTGGAAAATTATTTTATCTTTTGTGATAAAGTGGGTCATGGTCCATACTCAATGGATAAAACTACAAAGCTATTTTTCAAAACTAAGAATCCTTGGAGAATCTCAATTTTTTATTTAATGCATTTCGACGTTCTCGTTTGCGTTATTTATGGCACAATATTTTTGCTCGTTCAAATCTTCGTGTCGCCACCACCTTACGGAAAATTATTGACACTCGTTGGGCTTTTAATGGTCAGCTGTGGTATAGCAGTGTTATTTCTCAGTTTGTCAACCATAGTCTCCTTCGACGATTCTTTATAAGTCTACAACGTGTATTTGGACTTTGACAAAAAAATGTCAGGTAAAAGCTAAATTCAAAATTATCAAGATATTCTTTAACAAATTGAATAAAATAAAATTAATTTAACATTATTTTTTTAATATTAATAATGATTTTGATTTAGCGTTTTTTAAGAAAGATTTGAAAGAGGAATTGACACGGTTGGACATAGTTGGATTGACTTGTAACATAGTAATTCCAGTAACAATGTTTGCGTCCTGCATCTTATCAGCTTCAACTATTCTCATGGTGGAGCATCCTGCAGCTCCACTACTAGATCTCATTTATCCGCCAATAACAAATAACATTTTTGTGAGGATTTTCATTGCCCTGATTTTTGTAGTACATTTCAATTACGCAGCGTTGTCAGGGATTTTAACCTTAGAATTTATGATATTCTATGTTATTTCATACAATAAATTAACACAATTCATGAAGTTGGACCCACATAAACCAACTAAAACCCATTTGTCATTGCCATTTGCTCTAAAAGTGTTTCCAATGGTTACATTGATTTATTCAATTGGAAATGGAATGATTCGTATTATTGGTCCGGGATTGAAAGCCTGCGGTTGGGTGCTTCATTTATTGTCTATGTACGGAACAATGAGAATGTACAAACATTTAGGCATGCCTATGTTTTTAATTCTGCCGTTGATTAATTTCATGGCTGTTATAATTGAAGTTCTCGCCATAAAAGACTTCGCTGTTTCGCGACTAAATTCCATCGAGTTTATACGCAATTGGAGAGCACATCCTCATGGAAGTAGGTATACTCGTCGAATTATTTCCTCATTTCGTCCTGTTCGTATTGAAATAGGACATTTCTACATTTTTGAGAAAACGACGTTTCTTACTTTTATGTATTCGCTGGTGACTTACACCATTAATCTATTGATAAGTGTAAAACTTTGAACAAAATATCAAAAATAATTTAAAAATTTCCTTTCAACACTAAACCTATTTTTCATTTCCGTGTGATATTTCAGACCTGAGAAGGGAAATGCCATTAGGCACAATAATTAATATAATCCCACGAAATATTAAACATAATTGACATGTCTCCTATTACAGTTATAGCTAAATGTAGTTAAACTTCGTGCGTGTACGCCCCTTTATGCTCCTCCCTATTCTGAAATTGCTACAATTGTAGCACCTTCAGTAAACTGAAGTTGGAAATCATCGAAAAGGATAAAGGAATTAGGGTACACGGATAGGGATGAAGAGATACCTAGGGCTACATGAATAGGAATAATAGGATAGGGGTACATCGATAATGATAAAGCGATTCAGGTCTGTATATGAATAGGGATAAACTGATAGGAGTCCATGCATATTGACATGGGGATACATTTCTACATATTTGTTCCATTATGATTCTTTGTGGGCTTTCTTTTTTCAGCTTTAATTATTTTGTTGGAAGAGAGTCCTGTAGCTCCACACTTAGATCCTATTTGTCCACCAATAACAAATGATATTTTTGTAGGAATTTTCATTGATTTGGTTTTTGCATTATATTGCAAATTGCAATTACGTAATTTTGTCGTATTTTAAATGGAAATTTTATGTTTTTGCATATTAGGAATGCCATTGTATTTAATTATGCATTTGCTTAATTTCTGTGTGCTGTGTGTGAAATTATTGCTATACACAACCTTGCTGTTTCTAGTTTAAATTCCATTAAGTTTATTCGCCATTGGAGTGGACATCCGGAGGGAAGTCGGTGCATGTACTCGTCTTATTAGTTAGTAATTTCGTCCTGTTCGTATTGAAGTAGCACATTTCTAACAGTTTTGAGAAAACTACATTTCTTACATTTATGTATGCATGGATTAACTATACCATCAATCTATTAATTTAATAAGTGTAAATGTTGAAACATAAAATCGTAAAATAAAGTAAAAATTGCATTGTAACATTAAACGACATTTTATTTCTTAAAATATATTTAACTTCTGATAAATTTTAATTTTCACAAGGTATAACATACTTACTTATAAACTTAGAAATTCAAACCAATACCATCAGGTGCGTAGCCATGCAGGATTATAATGGGGTGGGGGGTGAACACCAGGGTGGTTTGCAAAAATTGATTTATGGGAGGGCAAAATTCGAATTTGAGTCCACAATAGTGTGTTGTGA